>CM031971.1:12979145-13204324 GCA_018804465.1 Populus tomentosa
AAAAGTATTTTTTTAAAAAATAAATATTAAAATATATTTTTTATTTTTTAAAATTAATTTTTAATATCAACACACCAAAACTATTTAAAATTATAAAAAAATAATTTTAAAAATATAAAAATATAAACTGTGAGTTGCTGGTACAAGCACTAGCACGAGTTTACTATCATTGGGGTCATAAATTTCGTCCAGACCATGTTAGCAAGCACTTGTCTTTTGGGCTACAGTATTTGGGCCTCGTAAGCTTTTTTTTTTTTTGAACATATTAATTTTATAATACAGAATATATTAAACTAGATTTTATGCCCATGTTTTAGGTTAAATATTTGTAAGAACTTAAAAGACTCAAATTCTAAATGAAAAAATGTATTTCTTAAATTGAAGTCACTATTTCTTATTTCTGATTATGTGTATAAAAAGAAATCATATTATTATGATATATAGAGCATAACAAATATAATTCTTAGAAGTGATATTAAATAATTTGATTTGTTCTAACAAGGGTGTTTTGAGAAATAAGAATTTAAATAAAAAAAGGTACAATATCTAATAAATCATGATTGAAGTAAATAGATTCATAGCCAATTTGTTCACAAATAAATGTCAAAATATAGAAACTAAATATCAAAGTTTGTTTTTAAATTAATGTAGAGTTTAGTTATTGTTTTAGAATACAAAAGACAGAAATAATTGAGATATAAAAAATAAAACAGAACAAAAGATTAACAAAATATAATTGTATTTAATATATATATATATATATATATATATATATATATATATATATATATAAAAGCAAGGGAAAGAAAAGTAGATGTAAAGAAAAAATGGAAAAGGTAGGAAAAACCAAAAATCAGGCATGGGCCTGAAGCCAAGCCCAATTTAGAAAAAGGTTCCTTCTCTGCTGCTTTGTCGTCATCGTTGTCATCTTTCGACTTCATTCTCTTGCTCTGTTATCATGTAAGATCAAGTGAGAAATCAATGTCCTCCATCACAATGGTCGACTTTCCTGTGGTTTCGATCAATAGCTTTTTAAGCTCATTGCTGTCCTTAACTGTGGTCAACTCAAAATCATGAACATTATAATCCAAAGAATTAGCCATGGCCGAAATCATGGTGGACTTGCCAGTTCCTAGAGGGCTATAAAGGAGACAGTCACGCTTCCAGGCCTTGCTGACTTTTGCATAATAGTCTTTCCCTTTATTTGATTAGTTCTTTCATAATCTCTTCTTTCTTTCTTCTCTGTTTCCATTGCCAGAGAATCAAATGCAGTAGGGTGCTAAAAAACCACGTGAACCCACATATTTATGCATGTTTTTGTTGACCTTTAATCCAAGCCCATGGTGCCTAATCCCTTTTGCCCAGCCCTGTGTGTGTATCTGTGTGTGTGTGTGAGAGACACACTTGAAACATTCTTCTTTCCAGTAAATTTACCTCTCCAAAATTGTGAGCTGCTGTCCTTCTCCTTGCTGCAAATTTTGTTCAAAACTTAACTCACAAGTGGACATTTAAGTTATTTCATTTTGAGTACGTTTTCTTTATCTCTTTTCTAAGTGTTTTATAACCTAGTTATGGTTTCTTTCATTTACATACTATCATTGAAAATATTAAGGTTTATAATAATCTGAGGGTTAGTTGAATTTATTTATTTATAAGTATTATTGTATGTTCATGAGTATGAATTGAAATGAATTTTGATGAATTGATATATATTTTGCTTTAATTGATGTAGAAGAATTTAAAGAAGTTTGGTATTAGAAATAGAATAGATAAATATATAAGAATTATATAGAAATATTCATGTTGGAATTCTGGAAATTATAGAATTATGGAGACTTTCTCTTAAGGTTGAAAATGGTAAAAAATACAATTTGGTCCCTGAATTTTTTAGAATTATGATTTCCCCCTAAATTCTAAAAATTATAGTATGGTCCCTGGATGTAAATAACAGTTTTTATGGTTGTTTTTTATAAATATTTTTTAAAATAAGAAAAGAGTACAAAGAAAAGAAAGGAAAAGACCCCAATAAGAAATAACATTAAAACTCTAATAATAACATCATCAACACCATCAAGAAGTTATTGATGAAATGAATTCAATGACATCAAAAAGTGTTACTAATAATGGTCGGAGTGTGCCACATACATCATTCAAAGGCAAGTGAATAATTATAATAAGGAGAGATTAAAGAGAGAAAAAAATAAAAAAAAATAACTCTAGAAGTACATTGAAGCTTCGATTATCACATCATCAATATAATAAAAAAAAGATTTTGATGATATAAATATAAAGATACCATGGAAAATCATCAATTGAGACAAGAGTGAATTACATGTGTTAAATAAATTATTTACTTCAAATCACAAGCAACACAATATTAAAGAACTAAAAAAAAAAAAAATCAATGACCGAAGGGTAAAAAAATAGGTCTAAAATTGACACCTATTTTCATTAAAAAAAGAGTAGAAAATACTAAAATAATATTGGCCTGACCTTGCAATTGTCGTATTATAATGTCAGTATCTTGATAATAAAACTAAGTGAGATACTTGACTGATCAAAATTTCATAAGTAAAGATACTTAAGTAATTAAAAAAAAAAAACAGAGTAGATACTTAAATATTAAAAAATCATAAAATATTGGTATTTAATATGCCATTACATCTTATTGAAATTAGTAAAAAAAAAAGACCAAAATTCATATATTTAAATGGACTAACATGTTTGTCTCATCCATATGTAAAATTACTTTATTTTTGTGGAAAAAACCTATGTGGCCAATGATGAATTTTTTACAGGTGTAGAAATACAAGTTCAACCTGCAAATAATATGAGTCTATGCGTTGCTTGCTACTTAATCCATCTTGCAATCCTACGTGTTGTTTCATTTTATTATGATTATTGTCAACATTATTTTTACTTGGTATTTTTCTAATTATTTTTATTATTTTGTTTCGTTCCGCCTACAACTTTTGTTTTTTTTGAAAATTTCTTAGAGAAAAAAAAAAAAAACAGAATGGATCCAAGGCTTGATATTAATTATTTTTAAATGCACGGTGTAGTCTGTGGATGTGGGCTTAAGGTTCATATCTTTATTATCTTGAATTTTATGTTAAGAGTTTTTAAATTTATATTTTATTTATATAGTTTGACATGTGGATTTGGCCCTAAGAAATTCAAATCCAAATTGACTCCGTATTCTCTTAGGTATGAGCCATTGAATTAATAATGGGTTTCAAGATCAAATTTCTTCCTTGCCCGATGTATTTTAATGGCCCATGACTTCTTAAGTGAGAGATTAAGATTTTTTTAAAAGTTTTTAAATCATCTTAACTAGGAATGGTTAGAAAATGGACACAATTTTTTTTATATGTAGTTAAAAAAAAACTATAATTGGACTGAGCAATGATAGTATAGTTTTATTTTATATATTGTTTATCACAATCTGGACCATTTGTTTATTTTATTTACATTTACAAGAAATTAGTGATTTTAGCTTCCAAATAACACAACATAGTGATTAATAATAAAATTATAAATTTGAACCAACAAATGTTTCAAAAGTGTCCAATCCTTTTTGCAACCCGATCAATGGCGAGAGCAATCAATGTTTAAGCGAACGTAATCTACCAATATTATAAACAGAAGCACTATATTTAATTCATAACCAAATAAATTTGACATGACACAAGAATTACGTATGGTGTTAATATATTTTAATTTTAATCAATAAAATTTTCATCAATTAAAAAATCGAACACATACACTAGGTCCTTGTTGCTTGCCATGTATGAAAGAAAAAAGAAAAAAAGTATTAATATTGAGTTCAAAAGGAGAAACATGCATGAGAAAAATTTTTAAACAATTAATTTGAATTTCAATTGCTTAGCATAGGTTTATTGTAAATTATTTTTAATTAAACCAATTTCAAACTCATATAATAAATTTTAGTTTAAGACTAGTTATTTCACCCACGCTTTGCCATAAATCGGATAATGTTTTTGGTAAAAAATAAATATGCTAGCGCTTATAAAATATGTTTAAGAAAAAAATTCTAATTACAAATAAAAAAAACCTATGAAAGCATTTAATGAAATACATCGAGAACTATATATGTTAATAAATACAAAAAAATAAAAATAAAATATTAATATGTCTATTCATCTCGTCTCATTGCATATCGAATAATTTTTTTTTAATGCCAAAATAACTAATATATATGTGTTATTAACTTATTTTTTGACATCGAGTAAAAAATATAACTGTAAATCAAAAAGTTGATACTTATATATAATATAGCAAGGATCATATGTGTTAATAAAAATATATAAAATTTCAAACTAATTTTTAACATAGTAGAAGAATGAAACAATGTTATAATTGCTACAGTGAAACACTATTTTCTTAGTCTTTTATTTTTCAAAAAAAAAAGTAAAAAAATTAAAAAAAATACAAACAAATAAATATAAGAACAAAAAAATGATATAAATAGATAAATTGTAGAGTGATAAGTATTTAAAGTGTACAAAAATAAAACATAATATTTTTTTTAAAAAAGTGTAAATAAAAAAAAGAAAAAACTAAAAAAAATATTACAAGAAAATAAAGATAAGAAGATAAATGGTGATAAATAAGCCAAGTGTAAAATGATAAAAAATTCAAAGAATGTAGGAAAAAAAAACTTGTTTTCTAAAAAAACAAAATTTATAATTTATAATTTTTCCCTGCTAGAGTAAAACAATTAGAAAAATTTATAATTATGTCATTTCTATAAGAAAACATCATTTTCTTTTAGCATCATATAATACTAATGCATATTAAAATTATCTCTTGATAAGATATAAAAGCAAGAAAAAAAAAAACCATCTTTTTGCATAGTTTATGATAATATCGGAGTTGAATTACGTATTCTTATTATTTTAAGCTCTCTATTTTTTAATAAAATTATGTAATCAGGCAATACAATAGTAGATCAAGAATGATTAAATATTTAAATTTAATAAGGATTGAGAAATAATATATATATATATATATATATATAAATATATATATTTGAAACTTTTATTATCTTTCGATTTTATTTTTAGAATAGAAAAATTCTAAATCTTATTTCAATCATTAAAAAACCAAAAATTGATGTCAAGTTGAAACAATGCTATAAATTTATACAAAATTTGAGTTAAATATTTTTCACAGATACGAGATATATTACTATTTATATTCAAACACAATAAAATCTATATAAAAAAGATAGTTATTATAATTATGACAATACACAAACAAGATTTTGATAAATCATCAAAATATTGATTATATATATATTAAAAAACAAATTATATCACATGCGTCGTGCTACGGGGCATACAATTGGTTATCTCCTATTTCAAGAGTTGAGAAATAAATGTTCAACCAATTCCTTGTAAAATAAACGGAAATGAAAGATATAAGAGTAAAGGCTCTCCAATTTGGAAGTTCCTTGATGTAAAGGAATCTGCTCTCATGCTAATTGAGCATTACGTGGGAAAAATAAGTTACATTTAGAAATGCAGGCTAACTTTTTTTTTTTATATATAAAAAATTTTTATTATTAAAAATTAATTTTTATTATATTTTTGAATCATTTTGATATGTTGATCTCAAAATAACTTTTTTAAAAATAAAAAATATATCATTTTAATATATTTTTATATAAAACTATTTTAAAAAATAATTATTGCCGCACTCTAAAACAACCCAGGAAGAGAGCTGAAATGAAGGGATGAGACAAAGGGTGCCAAAAGAACAAGTGCTGAGCACTTCAGCCATGGTTAAAACACAAATTAACCAAATTGCTTGTTGATTTGGAAAAGGATAAAAACTTTAGAGACATGTGTTTGTCCCAAGTAATGTTCCTCTCCATCATCCAAATATATGCTTACTGTCACACACAAGTTGCCAATCCAAGACATGCATCACAACGTCAAGATCCGTTAACAAATCAAAGCCTGTTAATGTGTTGAAAACCAAACATCCAACGTTCAGGAAATTCGAAAAAGTAAAAGAAAACCTGGAAAACACACATGCATACCCAACCATTGAAAAAAAAAAAAAACCCAAATCCATTTCTCGCAAATTAGATCGTCACTGAGAGCTCATATGGTAGGACCTGCAACACAAGTAACGGTAAGTGAAATGTTAGCATGTCACGTTGCAAATAGCTAAGACACTAGCAATTGCAATGCTACAAATCGTAATAATGTAATGATGGATTGTTTACGTAATACATGATGGAAATGTTGCCGGTGTGTTTGCCCTACCTGTCTTTTGGCAAGCGTCGCTAGCCCAGTCAAGATATTATTACACTGGGCCAGAGGTGGACTCAATTTGAGAAGGAGAATCGTTTGATCAATGCCACTCACAACAAAGCTAATTGGAACGTTTTTATTTGACGGCTTCCTCGTTGGATTTATGTTTAGAGAGTTTTCTTAGGAGGAACCCCATTACCCTATTGATGATCGCTACCATAATGACAGGGAGGCCAGCCTCATCTCTCTCCCGTCCACCCACCTTGACCTGACCTTGCATTCCACTAAGGTAAGTCCTAGTAGAACAGGTTATTCAGCACGTGCAAATTTAGAAGACCAAGAAAATTTAGAAGATGCATCGTCGCTATCGTGTTAATTGAAGCTCTGATACTGCGGTACGTTTAGCATATGAACATAATATGCCAAGAACACAGCATACATAAGGCAGTATATAGTAGCTCAGCCTGTGATTTATGTGGCATTGATTTTTTTATTGCTAAATGGAATCAAATTCCACAAAAAGATACAGAATCTGGGCCACTCTGAAAATGGAGATTAGGTCCCCTGTCTAACAGAATTAGATAATCTGGTGGTCATGCTGTTAAAAACAATGTAGCCAATGATTGGGAGTTTAAGCATATTGTAATTATCTATTGTGCTAAAATGATTTATATACAACTTGACAGATTAATTTTTGTAAGTCGTGTCTTGAAGTTAACATGATCATCTGTGCACAGATTCATTGGATGCATGTCACGTTATGCATACATGCCTTAGTTATTTTGTCTTTATAGTTTAAATAGACATGAATGTGACGATTAAGCGAGCATGGATTAATTACTTAATTGAAAAAATTATTTGACATTATTCTGTCAGATGAAAGAGCTCTCATGATTTTGGCCTTCTATAGACATTAACAATCACACAATTGCTGATATTAGAGATATGAGAAAACCAAATACTTCGTTGATACTTCAATCCTTTTTCTTTTTTTTTTCTGGGAAAGAATAGGGCAGAGAGCAAGTACCTGATGGGGCTTGAAGCAGAGAAGCAGATTCGGATTTATTTATTTTCCTTGCTAATATGAACATCCACAATGCCAGACTTATTTTGATTGTCTGTTTTATTTCCCTTCCAATCAAATTCTGGGTGAATTTTTCTCTTCAACATTCTCCTCATCAACTGAAAATCACAAAATTAATTAATTCTTAATTAAATATACCTTGAAGAAAAGTGTGTCACTCCATGAGATGAGTATACTTACTTGGTTGAATTTCTTGATTGGACGTGAATCCTCTACAAAGTGAGGACGTATGAGCTTCTTGGCAAAAGAGAGGCCACTCTTGGCACGAGCAACCGGCTTTTTATTCCCTGGTTCAGTCTCAACTTCAACAGAATCCGGCTTCCTTTTCATGTCAGAATCTTCCAAGAACAGTTCTGCCAGTGTTATTCTTTCTCCTTTGTTTTTCCATTGTTCATGCTCAGCGATAGTAGTAGAGTTGGTTATGACATCATAATGCAGAGAATCAGATCCAATTTCCTCAAAACTGTGGTCAAATGTTGCATATATCAAAGGGTTCACTTCTTCATCTTCAACATTGTCATCATAATAATAATCATCATCAACCGAGTATTGTTCTATTTCCCTTTCTTCTTCTTTTCCTTCGTCTTCCTCCTCTTGACCTTCTTCGTCACTTTCCAAAATGAAATACTGATCATTTTCTTGGTTAAAAGGTATTAAAGGGTCAAGACCAAAGGTGCCAATTGTCAAAATTCCATCTTTCCAACCATCAAGCACATCCACCAGGGCTGCTTGTTTCAGCAATGCTTGCTTGTCAGCCTCTTTTGTAATGGATTCAGCTTTCTTCACATTTCCAGCGAGCCCATCTGTTCAAAACAATTCCCTCAAAGCTTGTTAGGGGTTATTATAAAATAGAAGGCAAACTAAAATCAACAAGGCACTCATATATTAAGGACACGATGATTATAATACAAAAAAAGCATAAGATCGAGTCAATGGGACTTTTCTACCATTTAAAAATTCATTTTGTTCTAATATATTAGTTTAGACGGCGACTCAATCAAGAATATCAAACCTTTGATGGTGCCATGATGAAACCTCCTCTGCACCCAGTTGAAGATCTGTTTGCAAGAAACAAAAATGTTAGTAACCAAAAGATCATCAAAAGAAAACGTGTAGAGAGTGAGAGTAGACGATCAGCGGCCTGGCCATAAAAAGGCATCAAAATACATTTAAGGTGAGAAATTCTGATAACGTTCTCTACTTCTAACCTTCATGCTCATCACAACAAGTTCTTGGCGAGGGAATTGGGACAGAGGAAATGTCAAAGTGAGGGAAATGATTTTGGAGAAAGAATTAAAAAGCTGTGTCCAAGAGTAGTGGGCCCTAGTATATAGCCTGTGTTTTAGGGTGCATGGCATGTTTGAGGATCGACAATGTTGGGTCTTTGTGGCATGTTCGACGTGTCAAAATTTTCGAAGTGATGTCCATTGTCTAGAAAATGGATCCCTATTTGTTGCATGTTAGCAACAGATACAGAGATCTAGTAAAGGGGGCTTCCAATTCTTTCACCAACTCTACCTAGTCTCTTTTGCCTTGTTAACATCTCAACCTCATCTTCTTGATCTGTTTTCTCCTTAGCTATCCAGTAAACTTGTTGATACTTGCCAGCTGCTATTAAGAAACTGAAGTGAGGAATGAGTCGTGCGTGTGTGCCCTGTTGTAAATGTGAGCTCGTCCGAGGAAAATAGCTGGTCAAGTAACTATTCCGCTGTATTGTTTTATGGTAATAACTAGTAACGGCTGGGGTAATGATCAATTTAGGGAAATGCTTTCTTTTTTAGTCATCAAGTTCAAACCTAAAACCAGCAATTGATTTGTCGAGGTGGTGAAAGCGGCCTCTATCCTAGAAAGAATTAGATCACAGGTTCAATCTCTCGAAAACATATTTACTTGGAGGGGTTTCATCTTCATGTTTCCGGTCCGAAGAGAGATTAGTCTCATGCTAACTAGGCTTGGAATACCCTTGGTTAGACCCCCAAAAAAAAAAAAAGAGTCCAAACCTAAAAGATAAACCTCTCATAAATCTCACTTATCATGAAGTTGATCCACATGGAAAGGTGGAGATACAAATTAGAGAAGTGAATTTAGTTTTGGTAAATTACTTACATATATAAAAAAGCTAAGCTAATCCAAGCATACCGTCTATTATTTTTCGATGCGAACAAATTAATCTTTGTCTAATCGGCTAAGCAAGCTAAAGTCCTGCGTCCTCATCTTTGCTGTGACAAGGTGAGTGATAGATGGTGAGACTTTTAACACATTAGAGGGGCTCTATTTTCCCATGTGAGAGTTCAGTCACTGTAGTTTTCAGGATGGTGTCTAGCGGGAAATACGATACTACTTTTCTTTGCCTTTGTATTTATCTTTTCGCCTTCGCCTCTCATAAAAGATTTTTTTTAATGTACATGTTTGGATTAATTTATATGTATCTTGATAAATTCTATAGATTTTAAAATTAATAATTATGTAAATTCTTAATAACCTTAAAATTTATAAAGTTTAAACTGATAATTTTAAAAAAATAAATTTAAAACTTAATATCAATTGAGCTACTCATATCAAACGTTTCTTTTATTTTAAAAGAGGAGAAACTCATGTTCCTCAAGGACAGATATAGAATAACACGACTCCAGAAATTACGCTTTCGCATGGATGGAGCAAATGTCATTGTAAGTAAAAGAACAGTCTCCTTAAATTCCCTTTCTCGCCGCTTCACTTTCCACCACCCTATCCAGTGCCGCAGTCAACTAGCTCTTTTGTTTCTATTATCTATATAGTGGGTGACACCTAAATTAATTGGAAATTCACTTAACATTTTCCCAACCAATCGCCGTCATAACATAGAGAGATTAAGTCAGTTCAAAGTACCCTGTACAGGAGAGACTAGCAGCAGGGGGGGGGGGGATTGCCATGGTGTAACCCAACAGGGAAAAAAAGAAGCTGCAGTGATATCTGTGATTTATGAAGACGAAAGTTTCTCTGGACACAAAATATCTCTTATCCAATGGGCAGTAGACGACACCCCTCTCTCCATCAGAGCAAGGCATTTCATAGGTGGGAAAATTACGTTAGGCCTCCGATTGCACAAATAATTAATATCCTTTTTGCAACGCCCAACAATTGCAAAACTTCTTGTCTGTAAGGGCCTAGGAAAGTTGAAAGAAACAGTTGGATTCAGCTGTGTCAATCTCGAAGGCTGGAAAGCTAGAAATGCAGACACAATTGCCATGCTTGTGCTTGTAAGTTTATGCAGTCCTAATGTGTCATAGCCCCAGTTGGGCTTCCACATGGGAGCTGCGACTCTGCCCAGTCATCCAAGCGGACCAGATGAGAACTGTAACTAACCATGACTGATGTTGACTCAATTAGACGATATACAATGATGTCCGAATGCTAGTCAAATCTCAATAATTTGAGCTCACATGTTTTCTTACTCGTAGAAGCCCCTATCTTTATACCCTTTTAATTCCTTAATTTTGAATTAAATTCCTCATCTCAAATCCGATAAAGGTGACGTGTCACATACTGCACAGAATCATCCTTAAATCTTGATTATTCTCTTAAGCAGGTGATCTTACGTATATATATGCAATTTACATACATGAAGGTTATTAAAACCATAATTTAACTCATAAAATCATATAATTTTACAATTTAATTTACACTTAACATGCTAAATCATTCTAAAAACTCAAAAATAGATAAAATCGAGTGAAATCATGTAAATCAAGTAAATACTTGAATACATTTTAATGAGCTTATTTTATTTTATTTTGATATGTAACTTTAAGCAAATTTGATTGTTGTTTAGTAGTGTTTGAAGATTTTCATTTTATTTTTAGTAGTTTTTTTTTGTGGTTTTTGTTAAATTTATAGTTTATGTGAAGGCCATTGAGATTATTTGAGACACTGAAAAAAAAAAGTTTTGAATTTGAATGTTATATAGATGACAAAAAACTAGGTTCACAGTAGATATTGACATATTGTGTTCTATCTCGTGAAAGTATAACTGGGTTCATAATAGATCTATGTTTTATCCTGTTAAGGTGCAAGTGGGAATTAAGCAAGATGTCTGATGGATGAACAGATAAAATAAAACGTTGTATTTGTAACTTTTTGGTTAATAGTCCTAAATGGATAGTTTTTTTTTATCATTGGTGGATACTTCTAATGTGTCCAAGATTGCTGATAAATTATTTAAGATGTCAAATGTCATTGTTAAAAGGATTGGGGAGGAAAATATTATCTAAGTAGTCACCGATAATGCTACAAATTATAAGACAACGGGACAATTATTGATGGAAAAAAAAAGAGAGTTTGTTTTAGACATCATGTACTGTCCAGGGTATTGACTTGATATTAGAAGATTTTGAGAAGAAGTTAGAGATTCATCAAGTAACTATGTTAAGGAGGGAGAATCACCTCATATATTTATTCAAGAACCATTTCTAATTCCATGCTAAGGCACTTTACGAAAAGAAGGGATTTGATTAGGTCTGCTACCACTCAGTTTGCTAATGCATATTTGATTTTAGGATATTTGAATGATTATAAAATGCAGCTGATGACTATGTTTACTTCCAAACATTGGAGTTTATGTAGGTTTGCAAGAATAGAAGAAGGGAAACAAATTCAAAACTGTGTTTTGGACAGCAGGTTTTGGCTTGATGCCACTATATATATTAAGGCAGCGTATCCTCTAATTAAAGTTCTTTGATTAGTTGATTTAGATGAGAAACCAGCTATAAGTTTTATATGTAAAGCAATCGATGGAGCAAAAGAGAAGATATAAGTGAATTTTGGTTCTATGAAAAAAAAATATATATCTTGCTAATTTTTATTTCAAATGTTGTCATATATTAATATGAATGTCTTTAGAGATATTTCCAATTGAGATATTTCTAAATTTTAATGATACTTTTATTATTTTTTTTTATATAATTATATTCCTATATGGAATATTGCTGATGCAAGATGAGAACTTCAACTCCATAGACCCTTACATGTAACAACTTATTATTTGAATCCTCATTATCATTATAATCTCAATTTTAAGGTTAATGCCAACATTAAAATTGGATTATATCAATGCTTAGAAAGGATGATGTCTAATGCAAGTGAAAGGTGCAAAATTGACTTACAACTTGAATCATTCAAGAAGGCAAAAGACTTGTTTGGCATTGAGGCTGCCAAGACAGTAAGAGATAAAAAAAAAAAAAAAAACTTCAGCTCAATGGTGGTATTTTTATGGGGATTAATGTCCAGAATTATAAAGATTTGCAATTTGAGTTTTAAGCTTAACTTGTACTTCATCTGGATGTTAGCGTAATTGGAGTGCATTTGAAATGGTGAGTTCTTTTATTTTTTTTATTTTAAATGTTGAAATATTTGATAAAAATCTTATAAATTTGAATTGTTTATTTAGGTTCATACAAAATAAAGAAATCATTTGCACAAGAAAAAAATGAATGACTTGGTATTTGTAATGTGCAATCTGAAATTGAATGATAACCAAGTTAAAAAGCAAGCTGATGATTTTGGTGTAGAAGATGATCTTTCATCTGATGATGATCGGATAACTGAGGGAGAAAAATATTCAAACTTTGATTTGCTTGGTGCTATTCATAGTGCAACACGAAGAAAAAATAATAAAGAAGATGAAAGTGATGAAGAAGAAATTCCTAATGATACTGAAGTGGAGAGTCATGATATTGAAAATGATTTAGAGATTCAAATTGATGACAATTTAGAGAATTTAAGGAGTTTTGAGTTAAATAACATTGATAATATTGTTGCTGGTCCTAGTAGTAGCACTAATGTTCATAATATTGGTGTTGGTATTAGTAGTAATACTAATAATCCTCTTGATGATAATGATATCTGTCATAACCCAATTTTTGATCATTTTTATTTTAATTATTATTATTATTTTATTTACTAAAAAGGATAAAAAAAATGATGATAAAAAAATAATAATGATGAAAAACGAAGTAAAGTGAAATAAATGAAGAATGAATTAAAATTTGGGTTAAGGGCAACATGATCGGAAGTTTTGGTGTTTGATTAAACTTTGGAATTAATCTAATTAAGCTCGGAATTAATTTAATTAATCCAATTAAGGGTTTTATTGGAGAATTGATAAGTTTTGAGATTTAATTAAGCTTGAAATTAATTTAATTCATCCAATCAAGGATTTAATTGGAGAATTGATAAGTTTTGAGACTTAATTAAGCTTGGAATTAATTTAATTAATCCAATCAAGGATTTAATTGGAGAATTGATAAATTTTAGATTTAATTGGACTTTGGATTTAATTAAATTAATGAAATCAGGGACTTAATTGAAGAAATAGCAAAGTTTGGAGTTTAATTGGGGCACGATTGCAACAAATTAAAATTCAAGGACCAATGTGTAAATAGCGCTGAGATGCAGGGGTTCAATTGAAATTTACCCAAGGACTGGACTGCAAACTTTCAAAACATCAAGGACCAAAACGCAAAAATCCTCAACACTATTCATCTTCTTCACCCGAAAAAATGACAACGGTTGCCTTTACTCTTGCATTAAAACAGAGGCACGATCGACCGATGGCATGCCAAGGGGGGATAAAAACCAGAGAAGAAGGAACGTTTAAGGGAGGCTGGAAAGGGGAAAAAAAAATCCATGCACGGCAGGGAGAGAGACTAAAAACCTAGGGAAAACTGAGAGGAAAGGGACGAACGGGAGAAAAAGAAAAACTGGGGGCAGAACCGAGGATAGAAAGAAGAAAACAGAGGAAGAAGAAACTAAAAAAAAACAGAGAGAAACCAGAGGCAGCTCACGTTCAACCGGCAGAACGTCATGCTTTTATTACCATCTCCTTCATCCTGAGCAGGGGCAAAAACCGAGGGGATTGGTGAAGAGATTAAAAGGGTAGACTTCGGTTCCCCTGTTTCTGCTCAAAGAAACAGAGGCTGTCCTCCGGCTTTATAAAAGCCTAAGAAGGCCACGGAGGAAAAGGGGGACCACTGCCCTCTATAGGCAAACAGACGCAAACAAAAGAAGACCAAAACGAAGAACACAAAGGGGATACAGGAGGACGAAGACGCAAACAGGGCAAAAACTGGGGAGAAGCAGCCGGAGAAAAAGCCAGCGCACCCAGCTTCGCCCTCGTCTTCAGAACCCAGGACACGAAGGGAACACAGGAGGATGAAGACGCAAACGGAGGAACACCAAGAAAAAAAAAAGAGGAGTAGAAAATAGCATCAGCCGGACAGTCCTCCATGCCCGTCATCCTCATCTTCAAGTGCAGCGCCAGGTAAGTTGCTCTTTCCCTCGCATTTTAATTACACGCCTGCTGGTAAAAATAATGCCCAGCCGGGTCAAGCTTGTAACCCGGCTAGGCCTGCTGGGCCCAGCCCAGCCACGTGTGGGTTGAGCTGGGCCCAGCAAAAAAAAAATAAAAAAAAAATAAAAAAACAGAAAAAAACAGAAAAAAAATGTGTATGCATGAATAAAAATAATGTAAATTTATTGGTTTGTTCACCGACGCCAGAGTCAGGAATAAAAATACCGGTTTAAATTTATATTATTTTTATTCGTTGTATTTTATTTTATTTAGCTAGAAAAATAGAAAATATTTGCATTCGTAAAAAATAAATTTATTATTATTTATTTATTCACTGGCGCCAGAGTCAAGAATAAAATAAAATATTGATCTAATTTATTTTATAGCTACGTAATATTTACCAACGCCAGAGTTGGAAATTTTCGTAGTTGAATATTCACTGGCGCCAGAGTCAGGAATATTATAAGCAAATTTTCATAGCATAAACTAATAAAACATCTAGCAATTCAAGACGAAACTAGCAATGCAGCCTGCCTTAGGCAGGATGTTTAAGGGGTGATAATATCTTCCCTTTTACGTAACCAGTCTCGAACCATAGAATCTCTGTTGACCAGTTAGGGTTTCTAGTGACCATAATACTAGGTGGCGACTCCTCAAATAAAACATTTTTCCTAAAAGAATCGGATACCAGAAATCTGTTCTTTTTCCACAATCACGAGATTATTTTTTTTAGGGTCGCCGCGATGTCGGGTGCGACAATATCAATGAATGTCTGAGGAATAATGAAGAAGATGAAGATAATGAAATTGGTTTTAATTTACATGACACACTAGGAGATTGTTTGTTTTAAATTTGTTAATTATTAGTTAATGAAAAGTTACTTTAATTATGTATGAATTTTTATTTGAATAATATATTTTAAGGTGTTTGAATTACGTATAAATTTTTATTTAAAGTATAAATTTTTTTAATATATTTTAAAATTACTTATAATTTTATAATTTTACAATTTATTTTTACAATTTAAGTTTATTTTGTATTTACCTTACAACGTTAAAATTACGACACTAACAACCTTCCGCGTCTCATTGGAATGGCTCCATTTGCTTAATTCTACGCACTGCTCTGTTTTTCAAATAACAAAAGAAACCAGTAGTTTTCTGCCTTTTATACGGCGACAAGTGGAGTTGCTAGAGGCTAGCTAGATCCTCAAGGGTATACCATACATTCAGATAGGACGAGTGTTTTCCACGTAAGCATAGTAGCAAAAATTATTTTCCAAACTTTATTAAAAAAATCTAACTCAACTAGAGCAATCATACATGTGTACACATATACATACATACGCTATCTATGTCAACGCGCAAACAAAATCTTCAAAAGCTCTGTAAGTCATTAATAGCAGTGCAATTGGAGAGGGCTCTCCAATTAATGAAAAGCGGCAGATGCATAGGAATGTCTGCAAGTGCCCATGCGTTTAATATTCGAGGCTCAATCAGAGAATATTAAGTTTGGACATTTTATTCTAGGGATCATATCTACCTTTTTGGCTTCTTCTTTTTTCATTTATTTTCTTAAGAAACAAAAAAAAACTTTATTTATTATACAGCATGTGCAAAGTGAACGTGTTTTTTTTATTAAAAAAATAACACAATAAATAAAATATAGGAAATAACACAATTAAAATATATTTTAAAAAATAATATAATTTAATAAGTCAATTTTCTAGCAGAGATAATATTAAAAGCTAATTTAAAATTTGAATAAGGATAAGTGGATAACTCTTTTTACTTGTTGTCTTTATATAAGAAAGGAACACTAATTATTGTATTGTAAAGTTTGCATAATAACACACACTATAAGAATGGAACGCATCGATGGAATATTCTAGCAACATGTAAACATCATTTTGTCATCAATTTATATAGCCAATGGATTTAACAATGAAAAAACATTGAAAAAAGTTTTTGTTGCAGATTTGCTATCCATTGCTATTTATAGCAGTAATTTGTAATGCCGAAGAAAATAACAATGGAATATTAGCATTGAAAAAATAAAATGCATCGAATAATTTTCATCAGTCATTCCGTCAATAATTAAATTATTGATAAAATATTTCTTTGTTGATTCTATTGGAAAAACCTAAACATTGCCGACGGAATCCCAAAATTGACGATATAATTTATGTTATTAATTCCATCTGAAAGTTCTAGAGCTTTTAAACCATTTTATAACCTTTTGATGAAATACTGTCTATCAATAGAATCATTAATGAATTATTTTTTTGTTATTTAGTTAATCGAAAAATTAATAAATATCACAATAAAACCAAACACTGTCAATTTTATTGAACATTAAAATTTTATTAATTTCAATATTCATTCAAAAATAATTTTACAACAATAAATACATCTTTACACAGATAAAGGTAAAGGGAAAGGGGAAATCTGGAGCCAAAATATCTTAAATGAGAAGCAAGAATGTAAAGTCATAATATTTCATCACTTTCTCCCAATTCTTCCTATTTTCTTCTTCTAATTTGCCTTTCATTTGTTCTTCTAATTTGGCTACTTGCTCCTCACCAGTTATGTGACCCTCATTTCAAATTCTAATATTGATTGGCTTGGACTAGATTGTTGTGGGCCTAGAGTTGAAGTAATATGGTCAATCCTCATTTTTATGGCTGATTTTATAGGCATCATAAATTAAGTTCCTATCGAGTCTATTAGTTGCTCCAGTCCCTAACTATTGTTGAGGATTGTGAAGAGATAGATAAAAGTGTTTTTTTTTCATGTTTTTTAACCATTGCGGTGCTATATATTTCCTAAAAAAATTCAATTATAATTACTTGAATTAAAAAAAAAAAAAAACTTTTATAACAAGCATTGTCTGATCTGTACAAATTTCTTCACCCTTTCCCCATATTTTCATATCCTCTTTCTTATATAAGTTTTCTTGTATAATTTCATTGGAGTGAGCCTGTATTCAAATTGTTTTCCCTATACAATAAAGTTATAAAAAAGTCTAAGAAATAAACAATAAATTAAAAATTAAAGAAAAAATTGAACTAGTAGTAGTAGTAGCGCTCTTATATAAAGCACTTATTTTTGTATAAAATTAGAGTTTGATTTATTTTTTAAATTCAAAATTTAAAATAGTTTTAAAAATTGTTGTAATTAATTTGACGGTCGTAAAGAAATCTTAATTAATTTGATTCTACACTTAGAAATAACAAGCTGTAATTAACGTATCAAAAAGCAATTCTCAAAATCCAAATTCATGTTTCTCTATCTTTGGACACTTTGGCAAACATTCCTATGCATGCAGTGGAGCATTTGAAAACTCATGGGCGTGTTTGAAAGTGATATAATAATTATTTTTTAAAATATTTTTAAATTATAAATATATTAAAATATCTGAAAATATTAAAAAATTATTAAGTTAAAATAAAAAAAAATAAATTTAAAATTTATTAAAAGTATTATTAAAACACAAAAACAAAATACAAAAGATAAAAGAAAGAGTTGTTTGAAAGTGTGGTTATGATTGTTTTTGAAAGTGCTTTGTACTTAGAAATATATCAAAATAATATTTTTTTATTTTTTAAAAATTATTTTTAATATTAGTGTTTCAAAATGATATAAAAACACTAAAAAATATTAATTTAAAAAATAAACAAAAAATTAATTTTTTTTTTAAAAGGCAGCTTGAATTTGTATTTCATGAACGACTGCATAGCGCCCCCCCCCCCCCCCGGCTATTGTGCTAATTATGGAGGAAAAAACTTGAGGAATGTTCCAAGAAAATGATAACTTCGTCTGTGATAGGCGTTCAAAAAGACCTGACCAAGGGCAAGCAACCGGCGACGGAGTTATCACTTGTTTCATAAGGCAAAGGTCCTTAGCTTCTGACTTTGATAAGGAGATATATTAAAATATAGAAGAATTAAATTTTAGATAAGAAAACATGTTTTTTTCTAAATTGAACTCCAAATTCTTTATTTATGTTTTTTTAATGAAAAAAATATATTTTTTTATTAATAACATGGTTTCTTAATGAAAATCCAGGATGATTAAAATAACTATTTATTAAAATCTCAGTTATTTAAATTAAGGAGTAGAGATATTTATTTTTGGACGCAAAACTCTCATCTCCTTATTAATTTATTTTTTAAAAGAAAATATAGTTATTTGTATTACTAGTATATTTTTTTAAAACAAAAACTTATCATACTCTAAAAAGCAATTTCCAGACAATAATTTTAAGAAATATTGTCTTCATAATTTCTATGTGGCAGTATGAAAAAAATAAAAGAGTAATTAATTAATGAAAAAGCATATTAAAAATTACAATAAAAAAGTATTTTATTTTCATTAAATATTCACATGCAATTATATTTTCAATTTTATTGCATTTTAGATTTATATATAATTATAGTTGCAAATATAACCATAAAAGCTCTAATATCCTTTAAGAAGTATGTTCTAATTGTATGATTTTTTAAATAGTATTGTAATTATTAATTTAAATAAAAATTTATTTTAAATTTAAAACAAAATATTTGTTGGGCTCAGGAGGCCAAGATGATGCCCTAGCACAACTCTTTTTTATTGAGTGGACGACGTGTAGTCCTTTCATTAATTAAAAAATTACAGTAGATGACGCATAATCTAATGCAACAATTTTCCTGCCATCTATAGAGCTGGAAGAGCAAGGGTGTGTTTTTTGTACCCTCAAACCTCAATTTTCAACCTGTTTTGAGAGAAAACATCCTAAAACCTAAATTATTCTATTTCTAACCTTGACACATAAAAAATTTAAAAAGATAAATTCAATAAAAAAAAATTATTTACAAGCCTTGATCTGTTTTTTTCAAAATTATCTTAGAAAGAAAAATCACTATTATTAAACTCATCTCTTTGAAACGAACGCATTAAAATCAAGATTGATTTTATTTTTTTTTGTGGCCAGATAAATTTCCTCTCCATTTTGGAGATTTTCTCTCCCATCCCTCATAATCTAAGGACTAAAAAATAATAAAAATAAAATTTAATTATTGAAACATAAAAGCCTAAAACTCTAGTGATCATATTGAAAAAAAAAAAAAAACTCTAGTGAACTTTTTCCAGGTTGCCTGGGGTATAGTTAAAGGTTGTTCTCAATTAGTATATTTTATAATAATTATAATTATAATATAATACCAGAAGGTGTTTTCGAATTATAGGGATATAGAAGGTGCTATAGATATTTTTTTTTCTCACAACGACAACAATAATAAGAATGAAGATGCATGGTAAGCATGAAGTAGTGTATGATTTCGGAGTCTTAATTATAATATAATCTTTCGTTGATGTGGGGGTTAAGCCTTGCATAACGTAGTTAAATATTGATGTCTATCGACCCCTCTCTTTGACTGTAGCATGCCCTGTGAGGAGCCTCTGCAACCTGATTAGACATTATACGTTCTTATGGACCTAGTTAGAGTCTAAGTTGGGCAACGCTCAACCTATCTTGATTTGAGCCCATGCGCAATCCAATTCTACTCTGGCTTTCTTTTTCGTACTATTTCAAACAAAGTTCCCGATCACTTGTGGTTGTGTCCGTGCTTTTGGAACGATGCATGCAGCGTTGTATTGTACCCAAGCATCAGCATCCACAACAATGTTTGAATCTCCAGCGCCTGTATCACTAGGCGGTGCGTTCAACCAAATTCTCTCTAGTTTGGTGTTGATAATTTTTTTTTTCTCTTTTATTCTTGATTTTTATCTATGTCTCTACAAAGTTTCAAGATAAAATAATTTAACTCATTAAAATCGTGATCTAAATCATAAGATTAAGATAACTTAATAGAAAATAAATCGAAAAAAAATCATAAAAACTCATTGAAAAAACAACAATGTTGAATGATGAATTAAAAAAAAATAAGTAATAAAATAAAAAAGAACGTCAATGTATATTAGCTTTTCAAACCCATGATCCAATTCATTAGACCAAAGGCATTATACATGGACAAACCATGTAACCTAATCCCCAACCAATTAAATATTGACAAATATTGATGAATGAAGTCGGGGGAAATTCAATTATAAAAAGGGTTCAAAACTAAAAATAACAATCAAAAGAATGAGGATAAAAATTAAAATAAAAAATAAATTAGAGGACAACAACAATTTTTTGATCGAATTGTGAAGTTAAAAAGAAAAATCACTTTAACAAAAGGATAAAAAAAAAACTAGAAAAATGAGGACCAAATTGAAAAATATATATATATATCATAAATTTGGATTGAAGGATTAAATTGAAGACAAATAAAAATTGTACAAAAAGGTCACGAAAAAAGAATTAAAAATTAAAGGAATAAGGACCAAATTGAAAAAATTAATATATCACAAATTAGGATTGAAGGATGAAATGAAAAATAAATAAAACTTTTACAAAAGGATCAAGAATACAAAAAATAAATCAAAAGAATATATAAGAACCGAAGTTCAAATATCAATAACTAAGAGGACGACTCTGAAATATTGAATGACCAACATTATTTTAAAAGGGAGGAGCGAGAAAAAAAGGAAAAAGAAAGAAGAATGAAACCTTGCCGGTAAAAATCCCTCTCACCACCACGACGACGACCATGCATAGCCCCACTAAGAAGAAGACGTCGTGATGATTCCAACGACATTATAGAAGCACCTTTTTATCCACCAAGCGGCATTACACGCCCTAATAAAAGACCGCGAGCGCCTCCCACACACTAGCCACGTTCCATTTTAATAATATTTTATGTTTATTAAAGACTAAATTATCCTTGACCAACTTGATAATAACAAAAAAAAAAAAAAGATGAAAAGACAAAAAAGTCTTTCAATGCAAGCTTTAATTTTTTTATTTTAAAGGTAACTAAGTTATTTTATTATGCTTAAAAAGTTAAAAAAACAAAAAAGCTGCTAGATTTCAATTTTTATTTTTTTATTTTAAGGGTAAATTAGTAATTTCAATGTGCTTTTAAAAATAAAAAGATAATTCTACTATGATCAATATAATAATGACCAATGAGCCATGTGGAAAGACAAAAATATACCCAACACCAAGGCTATTGATTTTCTTATAAGGTCAAAATAATAATTACATTGTCACGGTCATAATTTTGAAGCCCGGCCCGGCGAGTTGACATGGGGCTGGAACCGGGCCGGGTTGAAGAAAAAATACGGGATGGAAAAACCCAGTGTGACCCGATGGGCTGACCCAGCAACCCGGTTGCAAACCCGTTAACTTTTATTTTATTTTATTTTACTAAAATGACGTCATTTTAATTTTTTAAAAAAATATTTTGACTCGGCCGACCTGGTGGCCCGGTCAAAACCCAAAACCCAGGCCTTGGACCGGTCCAGCCACTGGGCTGGGTCTTAAAACTATAGTCACTGTAAATAATAAAATATATTTATGGCCATAGTGTTTTTTCCTTTCATTTTAGCTTTTTTGTTTTGATAATTATAAATAAAACTTATTTTTTGAATCGTATTAGAAGGAATTTAACCTCATAAAATTTGATTCAAATGATATGTTTTTTTTTGTTAAGACCAATAAAAAGTATAATTGGTAATATACTATTAGTATAAGTAATTGATACGAGATTCTTTGCTCTAGAGAACCTAAAATTCGAATCCAATGTTCTATGTGATGAAGCCATGAAAAGTTTAGACTTTGATTAGGCTTTTCATAGCCGCAACTTAGGTTAATAAAGTGAATGGACTTAACCACTAGTTAGTGGGTTGATACGGTGACTTTGATGCACACCTACAAAAACAAGTCTTTTATCTGAATAAAAGAACATCTGATGCTTAAGTTAGTAAACGTATGAGGAATAAAATACAATGTTGAGTGGGAGGAAAATGTTTAGAGATGGGAGCATGAGCAGGGGAGGAGCAATGTGGCTTTTTGTGATATGCTTTGCTACTCTCAATGGAGTTCTACATTTTATGTTGTGTAGTTTTTCAAGTTAACTTAGCTGGCAACCCGAGGTATTCATATACCTTAGTAATGTGAGTTTACATGGTGGAGAGTGGAGAAATGATGGAGAGCTACCTCGCAGTAAGTGGAGAAAAATAAGTTGTTAATCAATATATAATTAGAAAAGATGTTGGTGTTTGGTATTAGTTGTGGTGCCTCGTTATATCATTGATTAAGAGGATGGTGATTGGTAAGTGTCTTTTAAGGTGACATGTGGGCGATGATGAGGAAATGTGGTGTTGTACTGATAATTTATGTGTAAGAGTAGGTTAATACGATACCATGTTGAATTTATTAGAGGTTATAATTTTTTATTGAGATGCGTGACAATCACTAGAAATTTATGAAATAATAGCTAAGGCGATCCCAAATTGTATTTTGTTAGGATTGAATTGAGATAGTAAAATTTTATTTAGGCCTAGCCTAAACATATAGGTTGGTTTGTCTTGTTGTTTTTAATTTGTTGGGTTTATCTTAAATTATATGTTCAAATGAGAAAATAAATATTTATGTACTTAATTCTTATAAAAGCTTAAAGTTGTCATATTTTAGGGTAAATTTTATTTGTGAGTTTTTTTATTCTTTATATTTTGGTGGCTAAAGAAAAGAGGAAAAAAATTAAGTTTTTGGTTACTTTGATATTTTGAATAAGAGAATAATTTTATATAACATCTTACAATCTCTTACTTTTTTTAAATGAATTTTTATGATCATCGTTCTCATAAAGTAGATTTAATTTTGTATAACATCTTGCAATAAATCAGAAAAGAAAAGAAATCAAGTTTTTTTTAGCCTTTCAACTTCCAAGTTCGTTTGTGAGGAATTTGAATAGCAAGGCAAAGAGAGAGAAATGTTTGGTAAATTCATTAAGTAAAACTGTCATACAATAGGAATTGACAAATGGATGCAAATGCAAAATAATACAAAGCAAACTTGCTGACTTATTGGATACCCACTTGCATATATGCATACATATATTTTAGGTTGACCTCTACCAAAGGCAAGGCAATGGACTATCTTCCATTGTAATCCACAAGAAGTGGAACACAACAATGAAGAATAAGAATCCATGCCTTTTTCTTCTCATCACTCAATTACTTATATTTATTCTCACGGTATATAATATTGTAGACCAAATGAAGACATTAAATCACAACTTCTTTGTTTCTTTCTTTATTATTTTTTTAACTCTGGTTGCCATTGCCATGGTCCTTGACATGGAATGCAGCAGCACCAGCAGGTTTTCGAGAGACAGCAACATGCACCCCAGGATCATGATGGCTGCATGAAGAATTGTAAACGATTGAATTGTTAACACCTTGCACATTACTGTTCATAAATGCACTCAAAGGAGATGGCCCTATTGCTTTTCCACCGGGGTTCTTGTCCTTCTTCTTGCTGTTGCCTTCCTCGCTACTGCTGCTGCCACTGCCTTCACTTTTAGGATTATTACCCTTCTTGTGGAGAAAATGAGAAGCTCCTTCAAAAACCTGTTTCTTGGGAGAACGGATTACTTCCATGAAAGCACCTTTGTTTTCACCGGCAATTGTAATTACCTTCATGCCAACATCCTCAGAATCTGAAGAATTCTTCTTGCGGTTACCTTTCTCCTTTGTGTGAACATCTTTAGTAGTCTCTTGCTTTGCAAGACGAGCGATGCCAGAGCTGAGACTCTCTGCAAAGTCTCTCTGTGAATCGCGCGCCACCTTAGGCTTCTCAAAAGTCTTTTGAACCAACACAGTTTTTTGCTCTGCCACTAATGGAATCTTGGGTTCAAGATCTGCAGAAGATTTTACTTGGGAAGGTGGAAGTGTTAGAGGAGAAGGTGGTGGAGCAGTGGGCTTAGGCTTTGGTGATTGAGGTGGGGTTTGAACTGCTGGCTTGATGGTTCTTGGAGATGGTCCAGGGCTAAGCACACGAGTTGCATTGGTGGTTACAGCTTTAGTAGCTGGAGAATTTTGCACTGAGGATGTGACTGTCACTGACTTAGAGGCATAAGAAGTTGGCACTGAGGATGTGGTTGTCACTGGCTTAGGGGCAGGAGAAGCTGGCACTGAGGATGTGGTGGTCACAGGCTTAGTGGTAGGAGAAGTTGGCACTGAGGATGTGGTGGTCACAGGCTTAGTGGCAGGAGAGGTTGGAACCGAAGAGGAAGTTGCCGCTGGTTTGGGGGTTGGAGAAGGTGGAAGTGAAGAGGTGGTGAGTGGAAGCACTGCGGAAGTTGGGACAGGAGAAGTGGGCACTGAAGATGAAGGAGCAGGTGCCCTTGAAGCTGGAGATGTTGGTACTGACGCAACACCACCTGCAGCTCTTGCAACTGGAGATGTTGGAACTGAAGCAACACCGGAAACAGGTGGCACTGGTTCGGGTGGGGGAGCAGCTACAGCCTGTGGTCCTGTCGCAGCAGGCCTAAATGCAGGTCGAGCAAGAGCTGGACGGGGTTGTGGAGGTGTTGGCTCTGGAGTTGGAGTTGTTGTAGGGGCAGTTGGCCGAGCTATTGATGGCAAACGGAACCATGGACGAGCAGGGGCAGGTTGGTTTGACATGTCGCGGAGAGTTTTCGGATTTTAGAACTTGACTAGATAAGAAACACAGGAATGAATACAAGTACATATGGTAAATGAATGTGCGTTGTTATTTATAGTTTTATGATTTTATATGACCCATGAACCTTAAGCTAAGCTTGATATAGAAACAGAAAAAAGAGGGGAAATTAAAGGAAAACACCATGCGGAACCCACACCGTTGCATACAGAGAGATGAGAGAAGGAATAAGGGAAAGGCATCAGATTCAGAAAGCACTCGCCCACAATCCAAGATTGGTATCAACTACAGTCGTACAGAAACTTGGCTTTCCAGCCATGGTGGAATGACTTCTCTGGTCTCGTGGGGATCGTTGGATTGAATTGATAGGTAATTATTAAAAACATTACACAGGTCGACGCTAGCCTGTTTTGCTTGCTAAACTGGTATTAGTCTACTTCATATGTTTGTACATTAGTATTAGCATTCTAAAGAAAAAAATGGGCAGTCTCCTGCCATCATTTTCTAAAATGTTCCTTTCATTAAGGTAATAATTCGGAAAAAAAACCCTAATCCACATTTTTCTGGACAAGTATTTAATTTGTACAAGAATCCACCTGAAGCAACAGCAGAGAAAAATTTATTGATCCTGGAAGTTTTTTTTTTTTTTTCATCCCCCTGAGTTCCCAGTGTTGTTTGAATTTTTAGTGACCACAGAAGAAGATTCAGCTTCCAGCCTGTCCTCCAGAGGGAGGCTACCAAATACGTTATACCTCAGCAAACTTTTAATCGACACCATTATCATTGACTTTTTGGTGCATGGTTCTGCATTTTCTCCCACTTCTCTAGCAGAGTTCATATCAGCCGTCTCTTTCTAAACATGACAACGGCTGTCCACCGACATCGTATTCACTAATGTGCTAGAAAGCATATTATTGCAGCTTCACTCTACTCTCCCTATTTCCCGTTCTTTTTTAAAGAACCACAAATTTTCAATATGCTCTGCAGTTAGCAACCGCAAAACATACTGTAATAAGATTCTTGAAATCCCACAGAAAATTTTAGTACCGTAGCTGTCTGTGTCTTCATTTTCACTTTGCTTGCTAGATAGCCAGATTGTGATTCTTTCCTTCCTTTTTTTAGCTTTCTAAACTTTGTTTACCTTTACGACGCTTCAAGATTGCCCCTCCGTCTACGTAATTATGGGTGCTAAAATAGCTGAGAGAAGATGGAGAGAGGTAGCAATCAAATGATGGTGACTCAAAATACTCCAAAGTTCTCCATTGTTGTTAAAGCAAGGAAAAGAACGCATAGAGGGTCCTGGGAATATCTACCCTGTCTCTTCGTTGCTACTTGGTAGTAAAAAAGGTTTTAGGATCTTCATTTACAAGTCCCCTTCAAATATTATTTTAGTAGCTTTGTAACTTAACAGGAGATGAGCAAATTTGTGGTTAAGTGATCACCAATGAAACATGTCAGAAGGGGATGTAAAATAGAATATCAAGCATAGATTCTTCTTTCGGAAATATTAATTAAGTATAAAGTGGGTTTTTCACTGTCTAGAAGTGTAATGCTCATCCACTCATGAATTATTTATTTATTGTGGATGGATTGTATAAAAAAATTTATTTTTTAAATTTTATCATCAAACTTTTTTTATATGATTTAGACTTGATTAAAGACCAATTGATTTTGATTTTTTATGGAAATGTGAGCTTAAATGCTAAGGGATCAAAATGAAAAGGACATCAACATGGGTAGCGTGCCACAAGTTTCACAAAAGACACTTTGATCCTCCAACTTAAAAATAATACAGATTGTACAATTTAATACCTTAATATTTTTTTAAAATTCAATTTTGGTATAAAAATTATTTTTTTGTTATTTTTTAGTTCCTGATAAAGAGAGAAGAGAGACGGTCTTTGGATTCCGGTTATAGAGAGAGAATCATGTTGTTAACACCAATTTAAGCCATCAAAATAGATGATATTTGTGTCAAAAGATTTTATTTTATAAGAGAAGTTCATATTATATGTTTTTTTAACCTTAAAAGTTCATGATAAAATAAATCACAACTCAAGTTGATTTTTTGTTTCAGGTTGATTTTGTTTTTTGAGATGATTGTTTTGGGTTTTATTAGGTCATAGATAGGTTTATCACGGTTTTTAATTTGTTTTATAGGTGTTTTGAGTAAACAATGTGTAGTAAAAAGAGTTCTCAGATAAAAAAACTATCTCAATTTTCTAGTCATCATAATGACCAGAATTTGGGCAAATCACAAGACATATCGTCAAATTTGTTTTTTAAAACAAATTGAGGCAAATGATATCCCTAGTTGAAAAAAAAAAAAAAAACTCAATCATGCAAGTCTACGAAGGTAGCCCATGTGTGAGCCCTCACAAAATGGGTTTCGTAATGCCTCATAAAATCCACACATGTCAATTCAATTCGAAAATCCATGTGTACTACTCTAATTACGAGGCACTATGCCTGATCTTTGCTCTCTTTTTTATTTTATTTTTTTTAAATTAATGATTTTTTTATGATTTTTTCTCTAATTTTTTAAATTTATATTTAGATTGTTACCCCTTCTTTCTTTTATTTTGTTTAGAGAACATTTTATTTAAAAAAACCATTATTTTGATTTTGTTGTGCATTTAAATTTAAAGAGTTTTTTTTATTCGTCTATAATTTTTATTTTATTTTTTATATGGATGAACTTTATTTTTTAAAATTAAGAAAAAATTCTATTTTCAAATAATATTTCTAATATGTGCGGCCTTGCAAGGTATATTTCTTCTTTTATTTTATTCAATCAATTTAATTTATGTTTCTATTTCTATTATTGTTTACTTGAATAAAAAAAATTTCATAAATAAATATAGCAAACATAATCGGGTAAATATCTTATTTTTTAAAATTAAATATTTTAATCTATACTTGTCTCTTAATTTATCAAGTTTTATTTTTAGGTATCATTAATGACTTTTTATTTATTATTTACATATATAATTCTCGATTTATTTGATTACATGTATGCATAAAATTATTGATTTGAACTTAAATCTCTTAAACAACATAAAAGCGTTGAAAAAACCTGCATATACAATTTTTTTATAAAAAATAAAAATATCTGACCCATGAAAAAGCGCAGATCACATAACTAGTAGAAACTAAAAGGGGTAAATGTTTTACTATGGCCTTTTTACCATAGTTTTAAAACTCGACCTAACCTGGCGGATTAACCCGAGACCCGGCTGACTCAAGACCAGAATTGGGTCGAGTTTAAAAAAAATAGAAGAAGGAAAAAACTCGGGTGAAATTTTCAAAAACTCTGTAGAAACTCGTTGACTATTTTTTAAAAACATAAATGACATCGTTTTGCTTTATAAAAAAATTAGGGTCAACTCAAGATAATAAGATGACCTAGACCTTGAACCGGGTCGACCACTAGACTGAGCTTAAAAACTATGTAAGTTTACTGTAGCTATAGACTATTAACACTATGGACTGGAATGGTAAAATTATGATCTTGCCCTTATCAATAAAACATAATTGGTCTTGGTAGTAGGGTATAATAGTTTTTCTTTTTTTTTCACAATAAAATGACTAATATACCTTTCATGGAAAAAAAGTGCACTGGCAAGCCTAGGTATTTTTTACATTTTTATTTTAAAAGCATAATAAAATGACCACAATACCCTTGACTTCCAATCATCTTCAATTATGATCAGGGTGTTTTTTGTCTTTTTCTTATGGTTTTTCTGTTACTATCAAGTATGATTAAGGGAAATTTAGTATTTAATCATTTATAAATTATTATTTAATGTTAAAAGGCAGGTTCTACATGCAAATCAAGTGGACACGCGTGGGAATGCCTGCTCTTTTTATAAGGTGGAGCGTGTTGCCAATAGATATCAAGTTTTACATCAATGTCCGTTTTTATTTCTTCCTTGTCTCTCTCCTAGTCGATTTGAGCGTCTTCCCCTGTATAATTCTCAAAGTAGCCCTTTGATTATTTTTTTCTTTCATATTTGGTCCTGATTATTTTTGTTGTTATTTATTTTATTTTTAATAATCCATAGAATTAGAATTTTTTTTCTATTTAATTCTCCTTTGATTTTTTTACCTTTTAGATATAGTCATCATTCTTTTGATTGTGATTTTTGTTTTTGTTAGTCATTCTCTTAATTAAATTATTTTTCTAATCGCATCCCTCAATATTTTATTTCATCTTATTTTATATTATATTTGGTCCTTATTCTTTAAATCTTTAATTTTTTTAATCTTTTTATATTAAAACTTTCTTTTTTGATTTCATCTTTCAGCATTTTATTTATTAGGATTTTGTTAATCTGGAATTTTACTTCATGATATTTTTGGGTTTGTCTTTTATAAGATGATTTGATCTTAAGACCTGCATCACAAATTTGAAAGATTGGACCTAGTTGGCTTAGATTTTTTTCAGGTCTTTTTTACAATTAATTTTTTTTATTCTATCTTTTTATGAGATTATCTCAATCTCATATGTCAGGTCAAGGGTTTTGCATGTTAACCCAGCTTGACCGTGCCCAATTTTGTTTTTTATTTTTTTAATTTATTTGTTGTTTTTTTTTTTCCTCATATTATCCAATTATAAGAGGTTATTAAATCTAATAAAGCCAATAATCCAACTCTTAGATTTCTCCTACTTTTTTAAAAGCATTGTCTTCACCTAAACATTTTTCTTTTGAATTGAGAAAAAATTTGGTCGGGCTCGCGCCACGCCACAACCACCAATCTAGTTTAATCTAAATTAAATAGCAAAAAAAAAAAAAAATCATTACATCAGACTATATTAGCTTAAGGCGAAGGTGTGATGTGATCCATAGCAGCCACTATAATCTTGGTATGCAAATCCAATAAATCATTTTTCTCGGAGATAATTTCATCCACCATTTCAGTGTGGAGGGACATTTCTTCACATTTATCAGTTTTCGTTTGAATCCCGAGGTTTGGAAATCTAATGAATAAGTTTTGGGTGGGAGTAGGTGCATTACATACAGGACACGAGTAGAGAGGTTGAATAAAGGATTCCGAGGGTGTGGTTGAGGCTGAATATATCGCTTCGGTATCTTAAGTGAGGCATGTCACGTTAATACAAGATTCCGAGGGAGTGGTTGCGGCTGAATATAATGAATGATCTTTTACTTTTTGTGTTCTTGTAGACAATCTAGCACGTTATCCTTACGAGGTTTCTTGCTCTGGAAAAAGATCTGATCTCTAATGCGCCCGTGTAAACAAGATAGCATTTTACGTATTCCTCTAGCAACAGTTTTGCGCCATATCCCTGCATCCAGATAGATTTTTTATTTGTATCCATGAACTGCTGCTATCTCTTCAGAACACATAAGCTGACATATTTTTTAAGGTTATGTGAGCTAACAGGTCCAAAAGGGAACTGATCCGAATGTGAAAATGAGATTACGTAAGTGCACAAGAAAGCAATCAAAGAATCAGATGATCTGCTGGTGGGGTAGCTAGTTTCTTTTAATTGTATGTAATAGAACAAGGGAGAGAATTAGCTTAAAGGGAGAGGGAAGAAATTGCAGTCAACTATAATCTTGTGCTGCTGCCGTGTATTAGTCTAGCTCTCAACTCCTTCACACAGAAAGTAATTCTTCACTGTTATTCTGGACTGCAACATTTCTATAAATTTCAAAATTACTTCATGTAAAGTTGATTAAAAAAGCAAAGAAGGCAAAAGCGTCGCCTGAGAGAAGAATGATGCAATTGCATATGAACTGAGCTAGTACTTTTGACATTCTTTTGCCATACATTAGTCAGTACCTAGAGAAGAAACTTGGTATGGTTTCTGTTGAATTTACAGCACTGTGCAAATGCTTTTTCTTACAAACTGAGGAGCATCTAAGGCGTTGTGGTGTAGTTCATGCTGCTTTATCATATATACTAGTGACAAGAAAACAGACAATCACAGTGGAAGAAAATGAAAAAATCTCAAGTGCAGATTATACAAATGACCTGATATAAAGGCAGAAAATATACCTGCTTGGTTTGTGAGAAAGCTCACCCCCTGCGTTGCTATGATTCAAGGCCATTTAGTGAATTCAAACACTTTGAGATGTTAAACTTATTGAGATCAAACACAAAAAGGATGCTAAAATTCTGAATAATCTGTATATTATGAATGCATTGACTTAATCTAAATACAAATAAAGTATAAATAGGTTAAACTGAAAGTATTATTCTACCCTTAATAAATAAGACTACATAAATATTATTTAACATGAAAATCATGTCAATTCCATTGGGGATTTGCCACAAGAACAGAACAACGTTAATTGCATTCAACGCAATGTGAAGGTTTCTGGCTGGTTCATTCCCTTTCTGCATTGTAGGTATTAGGGCTTCTGCCGCTGCCCACAACACCGTAATGTCTGTGCTACAATTAAGAGAATTTGGTAGTGATGAAAGTAGAGAATGTACACTAATATCTTCTCCCGTGGCATTGCATTCGTGATTCATTCTATCAAATATATCTAAATCATATCACTTCATGCTATGCCAAAAATATCTTTAGGTATCTATAGAAATTAAAAAAAAAATACATATAAAGAAAGAAAGAAGGAATAGTAAAATGTAGCATTTTCTTAGAAAATTGCAATCCTCAAACTGTCAGACATATTTTCTTCTCTAATGACTCCCTTTAATAGTAACTCACTGCAGGAATTCTGAATCACTACAGTTATAACTGTTCCTTTTTCAAGCCTGTGGACCTACCCCAGTGAGTTGCTGAATTTTGAGTTCAACAGGAGATGGTGCAGATTCCACATGTGTGCCTTCAGGAGTAACTGGTGTAGGTTTCACTTGCTTTTTTAAGTTCATTGATCTCATTCTGCATGCATGGTCCTAACACACAAAGTGTAGAAAAATAAACCAGCCATCATAATGCGATGGATGAGTGCAAATGACCTTCCCTCAAGTATCTCAAACTCTCCACCAACAGCCTGCAGTCCAATCCAAATATATGTATATATATACATATATTCTGATGAGACTGTAAAAAATCCTCAAAAGAAAGATTGTGCATGTTTTCATGAGCTAATAAAATTAGATCCGGAGAACTTGATAGTCTCAATAATATCTACAAGAAAACACTCCAAAGTTTAAGTCAATATATTGTTTGTACAAGGGGGAATAGGGAAATGAGTATAATCTTGGTTTAAATGTTTTTTAAGCCGTATTTAAGTATTATATTAGACTTATATTATGTTAGACTTGAAGTCGCCTTAGAGAAATGAGCTCTGGCTTCTTGGTCTTCTAAAGAAAGTTTCTATAAATAGATCTTTCTAGAAGCATAAAGGAGGCCAAAAATAGTGTTTTTCTTATAAATGTCATTGAACCCAACAAGCCATTGGGTCAGTTTTATTAGCCCATGAAAAGTGTCTCAATCGATCTTTCTCTTGAGAATTTTTTCCAACCTTATTATTGGCACCGTCTTTGAAAACCAAACAAAAAAGTTAATTCATTTCTATTTCTCTAAAGTTCTTTTAATAGACGACGAAACTCCAACACGTCGACAACTATATTTATGGCTATGCTAATAAAATGCCAATGGTTATGCCTAAGGTATGTCCCACATCAAGGCTACACCCACAAACTATTTTTATAGTGGCTTAGACACATAAAATATGTCTACAGAACTTTTTGGGTTTTGATAATACACAAAAAAATAATATTATTCACTATAAGTATTTTCTTCATTTTTATTAGGTTAAGTCTTTCAAACACATTTGTTTTCATGAGAAAGATTATTCACTAAAAATAATATATATATATATATATATATATATATATATATATATATATATATTAACTGTAAATATATATATTCCGATGAAACTGTAAAAAAATCCTCAAAAGAAAGATTTATAGATGTTTTCATGAGCTGATAAAATTAGATCTGGAGGACTTTATAGTCTCAATGATATCTACAAGAAAACACTTCAAAGTTGAAGTCAATATATTGTTTATACAAGTGATGGGGGAATGAGTATTATCTTGGTTTAAATGTTCCTTAAGCTGTATTTAAGTATTATATTAGACTTATATTATGTTAGACTTGAAGTTGCCTTAGAGATATGAACTCTAACTTCTTAGTTTTTTTAAAAAAGTTTACATAAATAGATATTTCTAGAAGCATAAAGGAGGCCAAAAAACAATGTTTTTCTTATAAATATCATTGGATCCAACAAGCCATTCGGGTCCAGTTGTATTAGCCCATGGAAAGTGCCTCAATCGATCTTTCTCCTAAGAATTTTTTTCTAATCTCATTATTAACACCGTCTTTGGAATCCAAATAAAAAATCAGTTCATTTCTATTTCTCAAAAGTTCTTTTCATAGATGACAAAACTCCAACGCATCGACAACTATATCTATGGCTATGCTAATAAAATGCCGATGGATAAGCCAATGGTTATGCCTAAGGTATGCCCCACATCAAGGCTACACCCACAAAATACTTTTATAGTGGCTTAGACACATAAAATATGTCTACAGAACTTTTTGGGTTCTAATGATACATAAAAATGTAATATTATTCACTATAAGTATTTTCTTTATTTTTACTAGGTCAATTCTTCCAAACACATTTGTTTGCAAGACTTAGGAGCTGTGATGATACATGAAAAACTTTGATATTTTATACAATTACATATTTTCATAAATATCTTTATAAATATTCTGGATATTTATATTAAATATCTTAGATATTTCTTAAAATATTTATCTTAAAAAGGTCTATATAAACTCATCAACAAAAAAAAAAGGTGAGAGCTCATCTCTCTATATTTCAAGTGTAACATAACACAAGTCCAATACAAGACTTAGATCCTATTTCTTTTTGCGGTTGGGCTATGTTTTTTAAAAAATTAGAAATTTTTTTTAAATTAATTTTTTAATATTTTTTTATCATTTTGATATATTAATCTCAAAAATAATTTTTTAAAAAAATATATTATTTTAACATATTTTTTTTAAAAAAAATCACTACTATAATATCAAACACTACCCTAAAATAATACTGATTCTTCCCGTCACCTATATAAACAACATATCAACTTAAACTCCAAAGCATTTTTCTTGTACGTGTCACCGGCCCACTAAGTCCTCTAGATTTAATTTTATCAGTCAAAGAAAAGCGACTCAAATCTTTTTATTGATGATTTTTTGCCAGCCTCATCAGAATCGGTCAGCAATTCTTTCCAGAAAATGAAAAACTAGAACAAAAGAGCAGATTTCTAAAACTTCTTTATGATGGGATTGCCTTTGTTTCTATAAAAGAAAGGTAATGTGAGTAATGTAAGTGAAAGAGAAACTGAACTAAGATGCCGGATTGTTTCAGTGAAGAGCTTGTGTGGGTTATGCGAGTCCTTTTAGCAGACATCTGATTTTGATGAGTTGGAAAGAAGGAAGACGCAGTTTTGCGTGCGTGGATAAATGGAGTGTTATTCTTTCAAGAAAGACTAGGAAATTTTAGAAGGCGGAGTGTGATAGCCATGCTCTCCTCTGTTTCTTGGCTAGGGCAAGAGAGGATCACAGCCCACAGGGTACACCTAAAGACTTTATGTCGTCTGGGATAGTCCAAGGTTTCGGGCCTGTTGGCCATGGTGAGCTATTGTGAAATCCCCATCGTCACTTAAGCTTCGAATCTTATTTTCATTGGGCCAAATCCTCATATTTCCTGGCTTATTGTCTCGATCCTCTTTTCAAGTCGAGAGATGACCTTGAAAGAAATTAGTTTTGATGGTGAAAGGTGTTGATGCTAGAATTTCTATTATCCAACGTATTTGCAGGACACGAAGGAAATGGTGAAATTAAAAAAATATTTGATTATCATTCTGAAATATAAAAAAAACAAAAACATGTTTAGTTGAATAAATAAAAATAAAAATGTAAAATAAAATTATGATAATTTTGAAGTTAATTTATGTAATTTTAAAACATAATATATTCATGACTCATGTTATTTTTATCTTTATTGTCAACATCGGTCCTATTTCAAGGTTCTATTATAAGATGCAATTGGAATTGGCATTTAAAATGATATATCTTCACAAGATTACCATACATCTTGTCCTGCATTGGCCCAACTCGCGTTTAAGAGGCATAAGAAGATAGGAGGAGACAGCTAGCTTCGCCATGGACTCGGTCGTGTCGGACCACCGTCCAACTTTCCCGCCAAATCAAGATGGATCAAAAGCAAGAACTTAAAGGAGATGCTCAGATGCCAGCAGTGACATAAAACTACTGGTCAAGGAAAAGGACAGGAAGTTTCATCTAGAATAGGTGGTAGCTTGATGAAAATGGTGTCCTTTGGGGTTTGCAAAGGATGCAAGAATTGGTTTGGTTTGCAAGAGGGCTGCGACTAAAGCAGCACCGTTGACAAAGCGTCAGCCGGAAGAATAATTAGATGACATGAATTTCATGCGCTCTTGGAGGAGTGAGATCCCACAGGGCCTCCAGCCCATCGAAGGATCCAAGATCCAAAAAACAAATCTCAAGAAAAACAACCCATTGTCACGGTTATATTCCAATAAAAAAAATTCTAAATTACAGCTTTCAAAAAAACCTTCAAAGGTGTCATTTGAATTCCAGAAATAAAAAAAGTTTGGAATGAAAAAAACATAAAAAAGGGATAAATAATGAAAAATTAAAATGACATTCTAATTAAGGTGACTCAAGTAAACAGCTAGTTGGCGCAATATTGCGTGTGTTGGGCCAAATTTTTCCAAACATAAAAAAAAAAAAACAAATTTAAAATGACACTAGAGATTTTAAAGAAACCAAAACAATTAAGACTCCAATTATTGAGTCAATTGAATTTAATAAACTCCATTAATTTAATAATATTAAAAAAAACAACTTTAATTTAATAATATAAAAAATGATGCAAACCAAAACAAATCTTTAAAACCTAGGTTAATCACTCAAATTTATGATCCGAGAAATCCTAGACTCAACCTCTACAAAGAAGCCCAATTTTCAATCAAAATAATATTAAAAGAAGAAATGGAAAAAAAACAAAAAATTAAAAAAATATCAAAGAAAAAATAGCAATTAAAATAATGAGGATCAAACCAGGTAGGAAAAAAAATTGAGGATGAAATCATAAAAAAAAAAATCAATTAGAAAAATCATCTCAATTAAAAAAATAACAATCAAAAGAATATGTATTTAATTTAAAAGATGAAAAAAATTAAAGAATGATGAAATTGAAAATAATTTTCAAAATGAAATAATTTATTCAAATAAAAAATTGCAACTAAAAGAACATAGACTAAACTTGAAAAAAAAAAATTAAAGGAATGTTGTGAAGTTTTTGAAGGGTAGCATGCAATTTGAGAAGGAAAGAGAGAAAAGAAGAAGAAATATCCAATCAACACCAAACTGGCAAGGATTACAAACATACATCACCTAGAGAGACAGGCATTGCCGAGAAAAATCAGAAAATACCATGGAAGACCTTTTAGCCACTATAATCCACCGCACGTGCTATTTGAAGATGGCAAGGAGGCTCACACACTAGTGCCAGTCTTCCGCACAACAACTATTTCTATTTTGTTTTTTATATTAATTAAAATATCAATTTGTCTCTAAGCTCACTTGATAATAACGGAAGAAACAATGAGCAAGTACAAAAAAAGTCTAGTCCTTTTTAAAAAAATAATTAATCTAAGCGTAACATGGTAATTTTATAGTGCTTCGAAAAAAAGAATTCTAAAAAACCTTTTATAAGATAGTTGGATTTGTTTTGTTTTAAGGTATTTAAGTTATTTCACTTTATAAAAATACAAAAAAAAAAAAATGTGTTACCCTTGATTTATTCAAGAATAACTAATGAATCTCATGAAAAGATTTATTTATCCGCAAGACTAGTTCATTGATTTTCTTAATTAAAGAAAATAATAATAATTTAATTATGGCAATCAAAAGAATATGTATTGAATTTAAGAGATGAAAAAAATTAAAGAATGATGAAATTGAAAATAATTTTCAAAATAAAATAATTTATTCAAATAAAAAACTGCAACTAGAAGAACATGGACTAAACTCGGAAAAAAATTTAAAGGAATGTTGTGAAGTTTTTTAAGGGTAGCATGCAATTCGAGAAGGAAAGAGAGAAAAGAAGAAAAAATATCCAATCAACACCAAATTGGCAGGGATTACAAACATACATCACTCAGAGAGACAGGCATTGCCGAGAAAAATCAAAAAATACCATGGAAGACCTTTTAGCCACTATAAGCCACCGCACGCGCTACTTAAAGATGGCAAGGAGGCTCACATGCTAGTGTTAGTGTTCCGCACGACAACTATTTATATTTTGTTTTTTATATTAATTAAAATATCAATTTGTCTCTAAGCTCACTTGATAATAATGGAAGAAACAATGAGCAAGTACAAAAAAAGTCTAGTCTTTTTTAAAAAATAATTAATCTAAGAGTAACATGGTAATTTTATTGTGCTTCGAAAAAAGGAATTATAAAAAACCTTTTATAAGATAGTTGGATTTGTTTTGTTTTAAGGTATTTAAGTTATTTCACTTTATAAAAATACAAAAAAAAAATATGTTACCCTTGATTTATTCAAGATAACTAATGAATCTCATGAAAAGATTTATTTATCCTAAGACTAGTTCATTGATTTTCTTAATTAAAGAAAAAAATAATAATTTAATTATTTCAAACCACAATGAATTACATCTTGTCTATGGTACTTTTCCCACTACAATTATATATATATATATATATATATATCATTGTTATTTTTTATTTTTTATTTAATCTCTATCAATTAAATGAAACTATATTCAATTTTTATTTTTATTCTTGCTCTATATTATAAATTGGAAATAAAACTTTCACTGTATTTCCATTCTATTCATTGTTACCAAACTATACACTAAAGTTCTTTAAAATACTTTCTTTTAATTTATAAATGAATTACATATAAAAGAAGATTTAAGAATTAATATAAAAATAATCAAAAAAAATTATATATGCTGATTAATCATTCGAAAATGTGAGTAAAGTTCATTAATAAAATAGTACGGCAGAAACTAATAAAAAAAATAAAGTTATTAAACTTGAAGCCAAAAAAAACCGAAATATTAATTTAACTTATATTAAAAATAAATAATTCAATATAGGTTCCGAATCTACTATACTAAAATTAATAAAATATTTTAAAGTTTTTTTTTTTCATTCCAATATTAGATGTGATTTGCATGTAGTTATTACGAATATTTCAGCAGAAAATATGATGCCACAAAATATTGTGATACACTATAAAAATGGATGGTCCAGCTGAGGGAACAAGCACCACAGATTCGGAGAAGGTTGGATTTTTTTTTATTTTCACTTGGAACATCAACTTCATCGATTTATAAACTTTTTTCTTGAGACTCATGCAGATATTGCTCTCGGAAAATTGATTAAATTGTGATCGAGGCGCAAATAATTGGTAGATAATAACAAATGGTGTGTGGCTACAACAAGCTTTCATGTGGCAAACCCCCTTTCCTCGAACTCCATCTGTGGCAAAGAAGATTTAGCTTTTCGTAGAGGCATCTGGTTTACATAATGCAAAAAAAATATATACCAAAAATTAGGCCCGGATTATTTTTATGTTTCAAAAATATTTTTAAAAAAATTTAAAAATTTTTATTTTTTTACTTTAAATTAATATTTTTTTGATGTTTTTTTAATTATTTTGATGTGCTGATATCAAAAATAATTTTTAAAAAATAAAAAATTATTATTTTAATACAATTCCAAATAAAAAAACACTTTAAAAAAAAATTACAACCACACTTTTATATCTAAAGAGTTTATACATATGTGACTGTGAAACCTATTATTAAATACAACATAATCTAACGGATCATATTTTTTTATTTTTTTGTTATTCATTATCTCTCTCTTACAAGTTTCGGATGAATAATCTTCTCCAATGACATATCCATGCTTAAATATTGATTTCATTGGATTGCATTTATAGAATGCATTAGATTGGTAATTAAGGGCGACGTTCTGAGTTGGATAAAAATAATTAACATAGAAAACGCATCTAGTTGTTGTTAACTTTTCCCTGTGGAAAAAAAAAAAATTATACGATGGAGGAGTTGACTTGAAGTGATATGATTAATTTAAAAATCTAAAATAATTTGTATAATAAATAAAAATATAGTTTAATTCCCAAGTATTCAAGATGATATTTTATAAAAAAATATTAAGAAGACAATATATTAAATTAACTAAGATCAACTTGGTTAACTTGTCAAATCCACGACTTTGATAATAAGACTATAACAACAACATATAAAGTAAATAAAAATAAATTATAAAATTTAATTTTTAATTAATTCAATGCTAAAAGATGAAATTGAAAAAATATCAACTAAAAAAACTTAAAAATTAACCCAAGTCAACATATCAAACTCAAGACCTAGATTATGAAACCATGTTAACTCTATAAAAATTAAATTAAAATAAATTATAAAATTTAATTTTTATCAAATGATAAAATTAAAAAAATATAAAAATATCAATTGAAACCTAAGTTGAGTTTGAAAAATAACAGTTGATGCTTTGTTGTGATGTGTACTTTTTGTATTCTAATGTCTTCTTCGTATAATGGCAGTTTTCCTAGTTGTGAACCACAAGGTATGATATTTTGTAGGAGTTAGTGGACAAGAGAATTAATAAAATCAACCTCCATCTTAATGAGAAAAGTACAAACAAACGCATGGCGGATTTAATTTACCAAAAGAACGATCATTTGTGCCTGAAAAAAACTGTCGGTTTATGCTTAGCCCATCATCAACTAATTGGGCCAATAAATCCAAAGCATAGCGATTGCTTAGCTAAAAGCTTATTAATTAATTAAGCTTGGTTTTTCATAGGGATAAGTGTTCTATTTTGGTGCTCAAATTATTTTACAATTTTTTTTTAATTGTAAACTTAGTTTTTATTTTCAATTTTATTTTTTATTGGATTTACTGGATATTAGACTTCAAATTTTGTTTTGAATTGTTTTTTATGAAATTATCTCGATTTCATAATTCGAGTCGCAAGTTTTGTAGGTTATTCATGTTGACTCTGTTATTTTTTTAATTAATTTTTTTTTCAATTTCATCCTTTAATATTGGGTTGATTAAGAATTGGATTTCATAATTGTTTTCTGATTTGGTTTCTATGAGATTATCATGGTCTCATGATCCGAATTATGAATTTTGCGAGTTAGTCTCTTTGATTTTGGTCATTTTCTTATCATTTTCTTATACTTTTCTCTCAACTTCATCCTTCAACATTGAATTTATTAGAAATTAGGCTTCAAATTTCTTTTTTGATTTGCTTTTTTTATGGTGTTATCAAGGTCTCATAAGCCAGTCAAGTTGACTCTGATATTTTTATTAACTTTTTTTAACTAGGTATAATTTTTTCAATTTTATTTTTTAGTATCGGGTTGACTGGGAATTGGACTTTTTTTATTTGCTTTCTATATAGGATTATCCTGATTTCTTGACTTAAGTTTGATATATTATCTCAGGTTGACTCTGGTTATATTTTTGTTCTTTTTTAGTTTTTTTTTTCAATTTTATCCTTTAATACTAGATTCATTGAGAATTAAGTTTCTTAATTTATTTTGATTTGTATTCTATAAGATTATCAGGATCTCGTAGCATTGATAATAAATTTAACAAGTTAACTTGAGTTGATCTGAATTAATGTAATTAATATGTTGTCATTTTAATATTTAAAAATAATATAGTTTTGATTTTTATTAAGTTAAACTACATTTGTATCAGTTGTTCTGATTGTTTTTAAATATAACAAGTCAACCAGGTCATATTAGATTAATCTTTATATAGTTTATTTTTATTTGTTTTTACTAAAAAATACATCAGTATATCTTGATAATTTTTTATGTTAATTTTTTTTTTTACCCAATTGCAGCATAGCATGAGCAATAATCTAGTATAATCCAATAATAATAACTCATCATTCATGAGTTGATCTGAATTAATGTAATTTATATGTTGTCATTTCAATATTTAAAAATGATATGATTTTGATTTTTATTAAGTTAAACTATATTTGTATCGGTTGTTCTGATTGTTTTTAAATATAACAAGTCAACCAGGTCATATTAGAGTAATTTTCATATAGTTTATTTTTATTTGTTTTTACTAAAAAACACAACAGTATATCTTGAAAATTTTTTATGTTAAATTTTTTTTTTACCCAATTGCAGCATAGCATCAGCAATAATCTAGTATAATCCAATAGTAATAACTCATCATTCATTTTAACCCCCCCCCCCCCCACACACTAGTTTATTTCACGCACTATTGTTAGGGGTTGTACTAAAATATTTTAAAATGTAAAAATAATATTTAGATTGTTAAAAGTTGTATGGCATTATTATTAGATTCAATATAACAGTTAAAATTTAAAAATCTCATACCTAACTTTTTAGGTAACCTAAGTTTTAAACTATATCACATGTGAATTGTCCTAATCTGACCTTATTAATTGAGCATGTTTAGATAAAAACAAAAATCAAGTTAATTCTAATCAACTCAATAAACTGTGACTTGAGTTATGAACTCAACTTAATTATATTTTTTTATATACATTAAAAAATATAATCAGTTTAATATTGAATAATAAAATTAAATAAAAAATTCACATTTAAGATTAATTTTTTTTTTAAAAAAAACCAAAATAAAATCAAATAACCTTTTACAACAAAGCCTAGATGCATAAGTTTGAGCGAATTCCTAGGCCTCAGCCAATATATATTTTATTTTATTGGCCCATGTGACTTTAGGGTGTCGTCCCACATGTCAGCAAACTAAACTATGATACAAAGTTGAAATAAAACGATTAAAGAAATATATTAACATGTTAAGTGTTTACATGACGGATAAACCTCTTTTAGTTGTGTTTATAATTATAATAATATGGCATGAATGCGTCCAAGACTTTTTCAGAAGCCATCTCTCACTACTTGGCAACAAATTGTAACGACATGCCATCATACATACGAGATGTTAGGCACCTTTACGAGGTTACATCATAGTAACGACATGCCATCGGAACACTTGATAGCATACTATAAAAAAGTATATTGATAATCTAGTTCAACAGACAGGCTAAACCACTAAAATCATGAGTGGTTTCGAAAGTTCAAACCACCAGTACCAACCAACTTTCGTAAAGTAGATGTGGCTCAAAACAAACAGCGCTTGGTTTTATACCACTAGGCACTACCTGGTCCATGATGGTCCTCAGTTTTCATATTCCTTGAATTGTTGTAGGCATCTCTGCTTGTATGGTTGATAGAAAAATCAATAGATTTGGATATCGGATAAAAGATTTAGGGAAAAAAGATCAATATATATATATATATATATATATATATATATATATTTGGGTGTGTGTGTCTAATGGTATTTGGGTATTTGATATTTGGTACTATGTAACATAAATAATTTTTATTATTATTTTTTAAATTAATTAATCAAATAATTATCCATAACACATCCTGTAAGGTTGTTCAAATAATTGGAATGAAAAGTTGCATTTTAAACTCCATAAATATATTGATATGAAGAGATGTGTTTCTATATTTTATAGACTTATTGATTTTAAAGGATATTGTTTTCTTTATAAATGTCAGTTTGATGAATTAATTAAAAAATAATCTTCTTATCTTTCTTTTTTTTATTTCTAAAAACTCTTTATTTATATTTATTATAAACAAAACATAATGTTTTAATAAATTTATAGAAGGTGTTGTATGTAAAGTTAAAATTTTGTTGTATCCTAAAGGTATAATATTTTAATCCCACAACAAATATAGTTTTCATATTCCTCAAAACATGTTTGTTATAGTCACTGATATTATAGTTGTGTGTATATGTAACCATGTTACACCAACTGGTCATGGAATTAGGAAAAAAAAGACATGAGAATATCAACTAAGAAAATTCAGAAATCTTTATTTCACCTAATTGAAAGAGTTGGAAATTCTTCCAATTGTTATATTCCAAGTGAAACTTGTTATTGTTGTCAATAAATTTTACTTGATGATAAAAGTTTGATGGTAGTAATTTTTCTCTAAACATTCTTGAAAAAAAAGATCGGTTTTCTTTTGAATTTTTCTCGATCAATTTTGGTTTTTTAAGTGTTTTGAGGCTTGCATTTAGTTTTAAAAGACTTTTATGATGTTTTGAAAGTGTTTATAGATTAAAATTGTTTGAAAATCTATTTTTTTCAAAACTAAAAGCCTCCTATTTTATCCACCATAATAATAGCTAGAATCTAAAATATAGCAACATAAATAACATGGTTTTTTTTTTATAACAGACAACGTGTCATATGTTATTTTTTATATAAAAAAACAAAAGATAGGGTGCCAAACCCTTAAAAAAAAAAAATTAGGCATGTAGACCTAGGATGGAAGAGCCAAGCACACAAGATTTTTTTCAACACTAAAAGCCCTCTTATTTTCTCTACCATAATAATGGCTAGAATCTAAAATCTAGCAATGTATTATATGTTATTTTAAAAAAAACAAAAAAACAAAAACAAAAGATAAGGTGCCCACCCTTTTAAAAAGAAAAAAAAAATTAGACATGGAATGGAAGGCCCAAGCACACAAGATTCTTTTCAACACTAAAAGCTTTTCTATTTTGTCCACCATAATAATGGCTAGAATAAATAAGGTGCCCACCCTTTTAAGAAGAAGAAAAAAAATTAATTAGGCATTTAGCGGCTAACCAAGCATGGCTTGACCCACCCCCCCGCCCCCCCCCCCCCCCGTTATACATTATTATTTTTTGGGGTTTAATTTTTTATAGGTTTTTATAAGGTTTTGAAGTTTCTTAAATTTTTTATTGTTTTATTTTTTAAAAATGATTATTCTTTTGGTGATTGAGGGATATTTTGATAATAAAAAATAAAAGATAAAATGTAAATGCATAAGAATGTAGGAGTTAAAAGATTTTTTAATTTTATTTCATTAGATATTTGAGTTTTTAATCAAGATTTATTTTTGGTTTTTCTGAAAAAAAAATAGTTATAACAAAATACACAACCTATTACATATGTGTAACCAAATTAATAATTAAAGATATATTCAAATTGTTAAAATATAATTACTTTTCCAAAAATAACTTAAAATATAGTAATCAATATATATTCACCATATGAAATGCATAAGTAAAAGACTGATTAAGGCATCATTTAATTAATTTTTATATGACAATGATGAATAGAAAAGTTTCAAGAAATTATAAATAACTCTTACTTCTATTTTAGTGAATAATTATTTTAATTTTGTTTCCATAGGCACTTGACCCAATTTTTTTGTCCTTTTTTAATTTTAATCTTTAATATTGAATTTTTGTTTTTTTTTTATCATTTCATATTAAGTTTTTATTTTAAATTATTTTTTTATCATATAACTAAATTAAAAAAAATTTAGTAAGTCTAGTGGAGTTCTTAACCTGAATCATAAATTTAATAGATTAACATAGCATGTCAATCAATATATTACTATTTTAATGTTTTTAAAAAGTTCATCTTAAATTTATTTTTATATTTAAATTTGTTTTAATTCAACCCACAACAATTAAATATCTAAGTGAACAACTAAAAAAGATGTTGATACTGATCGCACTATAAAATAACACTCGTTGTGTGAATAAGAATTGGCTTGACATGATATTACTACGATAATTTCTATAAAAAATTAAAAATTCATCATATGATTTAATTAAAAATTTAGGTTAAATAAAAAATCAGATAAAAATTTTATAAATTTGAATTATTATACCGAGTTTAAGAACTGAAAAGTTTTTTATAATATAGATATTACTCTTTTATATTTCAAAAACTTTTTATTAAATAATCTTGGGAAAAAAAGGATGAATCATCTTAAAATCAATATGAAAATATTAATTCATTTATATTTTATAATGTTCTACTTCAGTCCTGTACTTTCAATTTTCTTTCCAGTGTCAATCTTGAAGTTTTAATAAATTCGAATATCCAGCTAACAAAAGCGAATTGCATGGAGATAGGAGGAAGTAATAACCGGAAAATCAAGAGAAAATGATTAAAAGGGAAACTGTGGGATTGGAATTTTTAGAATTATGGAATACATTAAGATTGGCATTGAAATTATAAAAGTTAAATCGGAAGACTGCTTAATTCATAGAATCTAAGATATAATTATCCAAATATGCATTGTTGGCAGAAGGTTTAAGGCTGCCTACTTGATATGATAGTTTATCTCTTAGTTTTAAGATCCGGTCTGATTTAAGATTCAGGTTTTAAGTTTTGATCGGGTCGGTTGGATCAAAGTTTTTTTTTAAACAAATCAAAACGATGTTATTTTAGTTAAAAAAAAAAATTAACGAATTTACGGTCAAATCTTACTAGTTTTTCTTTCTTTGTTTTTTCTTCAACCCGGCCAAGTTTCTACTCCGGGTTCCGGATCGAACTAGATTTAAAAACTATGATTTATCTACTTCATTGATAGAATAATGGGCATCTTACTCTACTCTAATCTGTTTATATTTTTTGTTTTAAAAATATTTTTTATAAAAAATTAAATTTTTTTATTTTAAATTAGTATTTATTTTTATATTTTCATATCGTTTGGTTGAATTAATATTAAAAATAAAATTTAAAAAATAAAAACATATTATTTTAATATATTTTTTAATTAAAAAAAAATACTTTAAACTAAGTACAAACGACGATTTAGCTTGCTGAGAATGCATCAATGCAGCGAGGTGGACTCCACGAGTTAATTAGCAGAGGACCACCTAAAATAATGAAGCAACATAAAGAGGAGTTGAAGGAGACTCATTGCATCTGTATACTTGGTAACAGTTTGTTATTTTGTTTTAAAAATGTTTTTTTTTAAAATTTAAAAATAAATTTATGATTTTAATTGTTTTAAATTAAAATTATTTTAGTGTTTTCAGATTATTTTGATGTGCTGATGTCAAAAATTTTTAAAATATAAAAAATATTATTTTAACGTATTTCTAAATAAAATATATTTTAAAAAATAATAACAATTATATTCTCAAATAAAATATCAAGACACATTTTGATTGGTTTTCCTAAAAAAACAAACGGGGTAGTTTCGCACGGATGTGCATATGTTTTTTTTATTCTATTTATCCAAATAAAAATGTTATCGGTCTTAGCACCGGCATTAGCTACACGCAAGTCCAAAAACCATCAATTTTAATGAGAAAATCAAAGTGTGTTAGGTTTAATTGAGGCGGACATTTCCCAAACAGATGGAGAATATAAGCATTTCTTATTGCTCTCTGGAAATGCCGTATGAGAGAGTAGCTTGGAATTCTATAATTTGATCTTTGAACTTCTCGTGACATGGCTTTCTCTTGTATAATCATTTTCAAAAGTTTTTTCTTTCTTTCTTTCTCTTCTGAGGAAGAATTAGACACCGGAAGAGATTATTGTGACGTTATATATATATATATGAGTGATTTCTTGTGAAATCTATGAGTAAATTATTTTTCAATTTAGTATTTTAATATTTCCACGGTGCGAACAAAAAAAAAAAAAAGAATTTAGCGTTTATTATTAGAGGCTTAATGATAGTTTTTGACTTCGTTATTGAATCATTGAGTTAACGTCACTTTAAAGCTTATATTAATGAAGTATCATGTTTTTGTAAATATTAACATTCTGTACTCTTTATTTAATTTGACTTTTGGATTAATGAATTAAACTTTGATTAAGTTGTATTACATATCTTATTTATTATGTGAAAAAAGAGAGTTGATATAGCAAATCTTCAATCTCCAGCAAATAAATAAATCCAATTACAAGCTATTGGGATACTTATCCATGTATTAGCTATTGTTTTATAAAATAAATTTTACTTGGAAATATATAAAAATAATAATTTTTTTATTTTTAATTTTATTTACATCAACAAATCAAAATGATATAAAATATAAAAAAAATTAATTTTAAATAATAAAAAATTAAATTTTTAAAAAACATAATAACTAATAAATGAAACGCAAGATACACAAAATCATATAGAACGGTAGAATCAACGAAGAAAATGAAACATGGTTTTCTTTTTTTAAACACCAATAATTAAGTCTTCAGGTGAAGGCACCATGACCATTTTGGCTGACATTTTAAAATATGAATTGATCTGTTCACTTGCCCGTTCAAGCTTGAAAGTCCTCTCAGTTTTACTGTATACACGCAATGAAGTCAAGAGCTGGAAAGCCGTCAAATCCTGCTGCCGGCCTGCACATTCTGCTGGCTCTTCCACTTGGAGAGAATTTGTCCCTCTTCTGTAGGGTTTATAAGAGCTCGCGTGGAGAATAAAGAATATATCCAAATCATCAAATCAAACAAACGCACGCACGTTGTTATCCTTAACTTCCCTAACTGTCATAACCCACGCACGTGTGCAGTTGTAATCAACCGAGTAATTTGAACTCTCCAGCTCATAAAAGGAGAGGTATGAGTGAGACTTTAACTGCTACTTTTGTTTTTCTTTGGATCTAATTCTTCTACAGTCCTCGAGGTAGGAGGAGGATGAAACTGCAAAAAAGAAAAGAAAAGAAGTCTCCAGTGGAATGAATGATATTTGGAGCCTTCTTGGCCAAACTGGAGATCTGTAAAATTCCGAGTTTTACTTTATTCAACCTTCCAGAGCTATTAATCCACAATTTGATGGATTCCCTTAGCGTTATTAGTATACCGTATAGAAAAGATCCGGCCCTTGCCTCCAGTTATTTTTCACTTCAATTTTGTTTACCAGATGATTGAGAACATTATTCAGGAAAAAATAAATACAGAGAGAGATCATTAGAAGAAGCTTTATCCCTTAATTTTTAACAAAAGCTTATCCCCCTTCCAAGAAACATTGATCACCTTGACTCATTTGTATTGTTAGCTGAAATAGTGTAACGATGGTTTTGTCATTTGATTCATTAGGAGTTTTTTTAAAAAAAAATTATAAGGTGTATTGGTCGTTACTAAATTAATAAAAAATAATAAGTGTTTTTAAATTTTAAATTCACAATGAAACAATTAAAATACTCTTAGAGTAAAACAGTTTAAAACTAGATTCAATGTATTATTTTATATTTTCACAATGTTGTTTACATGATTATCACATTAGATGAGGAGCAATTGTGTGTTTCACTAGGTATGGAAATCTTTTTAAAAAACACAAAACACACAGTTAAATAATAAAAAAAAACCCTTGAAAGCCAAACAATTAAAACTGCTTCAATAGGCTTTTTCATCCTTTTATTATGATTTGTTTTTTTTGTTATTATCATGTTAGTTGAAGAAAAATTAAATCTTTTAATAAATAATAACAATAACAAACAAATAAAAGTAGTTGGCATGTGTAGGGTCCCCACCCATGCATGGAAGACACCTGCGTCTTTTGGGCAGCGCTTGCTGCATCTCTCAGTTGCCAAAAATACCATTTCATCATGTCATTGGAAGTGTCGCCACATCATTTTCCTGATGGTGATGGTGGGGTGGTCTATTAACCTATATATGGTTTTTCTAGATATGATGCTTCAGGTATAATAAATAAGGTCATGAGTTTGAAAAATTAATATGAATTGAAATTATTATTTTTTTAAATGGGCTTTATATTTTATTTTATTTTTTCTATTGGGTTATTCCAATTTTATAATTTGGGCTAAGAGTTTGGAGGGATATCCTAGATTGGCTCAATCATGATTATCGAGGTTACATGTTTGTCATGCTCATTCGGGTTTATCATGGCTAATTTTTTTACATCTTTTTTTTACTCCATTTCATCATGTTGTATTTGATGAGTTATGAATTGAGCTATATCATTTGTATTTTTTTTTAAAAGTATTTTTTTTTAATTTATCGTGATCACTTTAAAAAAAACTGTGATCCATCTATTGTCATTGCTTATTTTTTTTATCTTTTAATTAAAATAAAACTAACTTATTTAAATTATTCGGGTCTATAACTCGAGTCATGAAATTTTTTTCTTTTTCAAAACATACTTACCACGCCTGAAACATCATTTTTAATGAAAAACAATTACTCTAGTCCCGCAACAAATCAGAGTAACCGATACTAGTTATTATACTAGAATGTTTGAAAAGGAAAAATGATTTGGATAGTCATGAGGTGCTCTAAATTTACACTTTTGCTAATAGTTGTGCATGAATTTATGAAAATTGGATTTGTGTTTCGCACAAACTAGATAGGAGACACGTGTTACGCTTCAAGTAGGGTCAAAATATTCCTAATGTAAAAAAATGTCAAAGCCAATATAGGTTAATATAATTAATATGCAATCTGAAATATGAGATCGAGTTAAACCCGCAAAAAAAAAAAACAATCATAAAGTTCAAGGCTCAATAACCTAATATAAAATGATGTAAAAAAAATCAGTTTTAAAAAAATAATGTTGAAAAAAAAAACCCAGTTCAACCTGTGTTAATTTGACCAACCAACCATCTATGATATGAGGTTGAGATATATATATATATATATATATATATATATATATATATATAAAAGACTTTTAAAATAAGGTCCTAACAAAAAGTACCAAAAGTCAATAAAAAAAACATTGAAAAAAAAGTCTGACCTAACCTAGATTAATTTAACAAACCCAAACTTGGGATCACCTCATAGAAAAGAAAAATAAAAAAAAAATAACAAAGCTCAAGGTCCAATAATATAATGCTAAATGATGAAACTAAAAGAAAATATTTAAAAAACAAGGTAAAAACAAATTAGTCAGCACAGGTTAACTCGATTATCCACCACCCATGATATGAAATCGAGATAAAAATGATTTCAAAAGAAGAACCTAGCCACTAAAGCTAAAAAAAAAATATTGAAAAAAAAAACAAGATAACCTGAATTAACTTGACTAACTCGCACTCGAGATAACACTACAAGAAAATGAAAAAAAAAAAACACAAAGCTCAATGGTCAATAATATAATGCAAAAAGATTAAATTAAAAAAAATTAAGAAAAAACTCAAGTCAACTCAAGCTATCTCGACTAATCTGTTACTCGGGATATAAAATTAGAATAACCTAATAAAGAAGGAAGTTAAACCAAGTCATGAGACTAGAATTGACTTGTAATAATACAAACATTAGAAAATAACAAAGTAAAATTCCCAATTAATATGAGACTTATTTATTTCGTTTGCTTTGTACTAACACTAAAACTTTAAAGATAAATTACTAATAGTTGAAAATAATAAATTTCCAACTTAATTATATTTTAAGTTTTTTAATAAGCAAGCACTTGACACTATTATAATTTAAATATGATATTTAATTATATGTTTTGTATACTAATAGTATTTTGTTTTAGTTTCAATTGCAAATTTACATTGATTATATAAATGGCATATATATAAATTACACTTTTAGAATTGCTAGTCTATTTTTATCAACAACAGTTAAATAAGAGACCACATGAGAACACAATCTTTTTTGTTTATTGCAAAGGATTTTAAGCAGGTTTAAAGAGTGTTTGAAAATATAGATCAACATGTGTTTTTAAAAAATTAAATTTGTTTTGTTAAAAATTAATTTTTTTATATTTTAAATCGTTTTGATGCATTAATCTTAAAAATATATATATATATTTTAATAATTTTAAAATAAAAAATATTTTAAAAAATAATCCCAATTATATTCTCAAGCATCGTCTTTTAAAACATAAATAGATGCACCCATGTAAGAAATTTCCACCTTTCTGGGTACATGTACTCTGACTTCGATCCTTTAAAAAAACAAAAAACAAAATTTCCAAACTAAAATTAGAATTTTTTTTATTTTTATTTCTTTGTCAATATGCAGAAGAAGAAACCGCTGCGATCTTGTAAGAGAAAGTATAAACCCGTCAGAATTAAATCCACATCTATAGTATTTGGGAATAAAAGACATCGAAACCACATATAATGGAATCGAACGAAATAGTAATGCTTCTAGTGGTTGGAAAAAAAAAAACATGAAATAATGATGTTTTTCAGGTCTAAATAGTTGACTAATTTATGCATTAATTACGCATCTAACCGCAATCCATGTTTAAAAAAAAAACAGCATAACAAATTGAATACACACAAGTCACTTAGATAGTGCTTAGTATAATATACAAAAATGAACAAGACATGATATTTTTTTATGAAGTTGTTTTCTATATCTTTAGACTCGTACAAAAATTATTTTTTATCATATCCAAGTTTGTTCTAGTGGGAAAACAAATCCCACTAAAAAAAATAAGACAAACTTCTTCATTTCCCAACAAAAGAATTAACTCGGGTTGATCTAGATCAGCATAAAAATAAAAGTTGTTACTATCATAGTTTTAAGATCCAATTCAAAGGTCAATACGGGGCTAGACCTAGAACACAGGTTAGGTTGATTATTGACTCGGGTTAACATAAAGATAAAAATAATAATTATTATTATTTTAAAACCCAACTAAGAGGTCGATTAGGAGCAAAGCTTAGGTCATAAATCATGATGATCAGCTCGAGTTGAACCGAAACAATATAAGAATAATAATAATTATTATCATAGTTTAAAATTCGATTCAAGGGTCAAAGTGGGGCAAGCAGATTCGACTTAAGCTAAGGGTCACTTGTGCAATGGCCCAAGTTCCCCACTTAATAAAAAGCCCCAAAAATAAATAAGGTGTATTTGTCAATTATGTTTTATGAAATGAAGAATTTCTCCACTTAAAAAAAGGCCCCAAATACCAAATGAAAATTGCTCAACGCCTCACATGTTAGAAATACATAAAAAAAATATTTTTTAAATATTTTAAAAGGTCCAATTTATAGTTTTGCCTGAGACCTTCATTCACTTTAAACTGCATCTTTGAATCACGAGTTGGGAGGGTTAACCTGGGTTGATTTGGTTCAATATAAGGATAAAAAGTTAATCTGGGGCAAGGCCTGGAACACGGGTCGGGAGGGTCAACCCGAGTTGATTCAAGTCAACATACGAATAAAAATTGTTATTGTCATAGTTTTAAAACTTGACTTGTAGGGTCGATCTAGGTCAAGACTTGAGTCATTGATCAAGATGGTCAATCCGAGTTGACCCAAATTAAAAAAAATAAATCAAAGTAATCTTGTTTTGACTAAAAAAAATAGAAAAATCAATAGATTTTTTACCCATTCTTTTATCTGAGGTTGACCGGGTCAGGTCAAACCCGTTCTCATCCAGTGTCTACTAAACTTAAAATAAGACAAACTACCCAATTCAGACCACAACACACCAAACACAAGACAAGATAATTATTTGTTTAATTATGTTCAATCTAATCCAATTAATATTATCAAGCATACGGAATATTACATCAAAGACAAAAGGCTATTTGAAAAAGCTTTAAAGTAAGGTAACATAATAGAAAAACACAAAAAGACTCCCTCGCTATTTTATTAACAAATTAATTTAAAATCCTAGAGATAGAATCCATATAAATGATTATGACAATCACCAATCTCCAAAAATAAAAGCACCAAAAGGTCCATTGCTTTCTTATACTTGCCAATGGATGATTGGTTCTTGCTATGTTATGGGTTAAATATTTTCGTTCTAATGTGAAGAAAAATATTTTAGCATTAGTAACATGTTTTTTAATAAAAAAATTAATAATGAACTCAAAATATGATGGATATTGAAAAAAAAAAGATCTTTTTTATATATTGATTGTGAAATGGGTCATGAGACCGTGATAATCATTTAGAAAGTAAATTCAAATAAATTATAAAAGTTAATTCTTAATCAACCCAATATTAAATAATTTTTTTAAAAAAAAACTAATATTAAATTAAATTAAAAAAAGGATAAAAAAATAATCTGAGTCAACTCAAGTTAACGTATCAAACTTGCGATCTAAGTTATAACATTGTGATAACCCTATATATATATATATATATATATATATATATGAAACTCAATTTCCAACCAATTAAAAGTTGAAGGTTGAAAACGAAAAAAAAAATGAATTAAAAAAAAAGACCTACAAAACAACTCAAGTCAACCAGGACTAACATGTTAAACCAATGATCTGAGTTTTGAGATTATGATAACTTCATTAAAGCAAATAAAAAAAATACAAAGATTCATTTCTAACAGATCCTATATTAAAGGCTAAATTTGAGAGAGAGAGAGAGAAATTAAATCCATAAGATTAGTATAACTCCACATAAAGCATATTGAAAAGGGCTATAAAGCTCAATTCCCAGACAACCTATTATTGAATGATACAATTCAAAAATAAATCTAAGAAAATAAAAGAAGATAGAAGAGTGAAATTGAAAAAAACTCAATAAATAAAGGATTAAAAAAATAAACTCAATCAACCTGGGTCAAATTTCCAAACTCGCGACCAGGGTTAAGAGATTGAGATAACCCCATAAAAAATAAAACAATTTTCAACCCACTCAATGTTGAAAGATGAAAGCGAAAAAAAAATTAATTAGAAAACACTAAAAAAAAAAACAACCCAAACCAACCCAAGTTAACTTGTTAAACCCTCAATCTAGATTATAAGATTAATATAAATTCATAAAACATAAATAAAAAATTATGAAGCCTCATTTCTAATAAATTTAATAAGGTTGAAATCAAAAAAAAAAAACTATAAGACCAATATATAACACAACAGGAAAAAAAACACACAAAGCATAATTTCCAATACAACCTAATATTGAAGGAAGAAATTAAAAAGAAGTAGTTGTTGAATGATGAAACTGAAAAAAAAAAAAAAACACAACACACTATTATAGTAAATAGTGTTTTGTGAGTGTCGCTACAATGATTTAGTCACACCCTACAGTTTTATGTTGTTACTAGATAGGAGGCTTGCGTTATGCTGCAGGTCTTAAAAATAATTAAGACTCAGGTCATTCACTCGACTGGGTTTAATAAACCCAGTTAATTGAAGTAATATGATTAAAAAATACAACAACAATAAATAAACTAATATAAAAAATTAACAACATAAAAAAAACTATGAAATTCGTCGAAAGTAAACTGAATAAACTTGTGAAACACAATTATCAAACAACCTAACGTTCAAGAGATGAATAAAAAAAATTAAAAAACCAATGAAAAAAAAAAGATCTGAGTCAACTAGAGTTTACTCACTAACCCAGTGACCTTAGGCACATAATTAAAATAACCACATAGAAAGAAAAGTGAAAAAACAAAAAACACTAAAAGCAATTCTTAATAAATCAAGGGTTGAAGGAAGAATTTTAGAAAAAAAATCAATTTTAAAAAAGAGCCTAAAAAAAAACCAAAGTCAACTCGTGTTAACCTTTAAACTCGTGACCTTGATAATGAACTCGGAACCAATCCCATGGAAGGCAAAGCTTAAAAAATAACACAATAAAAATTGAAATCAACAAAATACTAAGAGATGAATTGAATTTAAAAAAATATCATAAAAAAGATGAAAAAAATATAAATAAAAAGAATAAGGACTAAATTTGAAATAAAAATAATTTCAAATCAAATGATAAGAGATGAAACAAAAATCAATTAGGAAAAGGGAGAAAAAAACAACTATCAAAAGAATGAAGATCAAATTTGATATAAAAATTAAATGAAACCAAATGATGAGGGATGAAATTGAAGGGAAAAAAAAAAGTAATAAAAAAGTACCAAATCGGACACAAAATATAAATGAAAGAACACCTTTATATTTTGGTTAGGAGAAGAAAAAAGTTTATCCGAGCCTGATCACTGCTCCGCCTTATACATGGGCAACACCAACGAAAAGATCACGACAAGATGCCTCAAACGCTAACATGGAACAACGCCGCGTGTGTTAACAACTTGTTTTTTTAATAATATTTATGTTTGTCAAAAGATGAAATGTTCCCGGTCAACTTGTTCATGACTAAAAACTAATTTGAAAATATGAAAAAGCCTTGAATGCAAACTTGATAAATTTTGCTTTAAAGGGTAATATAATATATGTTTGACATTGTGGTAGGTTGGTAACGATTGCTTTTCAAAGTGTTTTTCGCTCGGATACGTATAAAAATAATAATTTTTTAGAAATTTAGGGATTTCAATTTTGTTCTATATGTATGGGATAGTGGGAGTGAAAGTGAAACTAAATGCGATGAAAGAAGTAAAGAACGACAAACATGATTTTGCTTTTATTCAGTAATAGCAATAGGCCAATAGTCATTGGACACCTTGAGCAATAAGCTAACAGTAATGACAATTTATGTTCTATGATGAAATCTTTCAATCGGTGGTGAAATCGTGATTTTACGCGATTTCACCTGATTTTAACGATTTTACCAAATTCCAACTTGATTTCACCCATTTTCGAGTTTTTAGAATGATTTCACACGTTAAACATATATTAACTCGTAAAATCGTAATTTTAACAACCTTAGTGGTAGCGATTACTTTTCAAAATGTTTTTCGCTCGGATACACATAAAAATAGTATTTTTTTTATTTTTAAAAATTTATTTTTGACATTAACACATCAAAAGAATCTAAAAAAAAAATTAAAGTAAAACAAATCCAAAAGTTTTTAAAACATCATTTTTACCTCAAAAATATAGTCTTTATATTGTGTTTTTAAAATGTAAAAAGGCCAAATTGCCTCAGTAAACCTTTTAACAAATTTTACTTATAAAGATAACATAATCTTTACACTATGCAAATTAAAGATAAAAATACTGAAATTCCCAAGAAAAAAAATACTATATCAATTTCATTATTATTATTATTATTATTATTATTATTATTTTGTTAAAAGGGCAAAACAGTAGTTATCTTATTGCAGTGAATTTCTCTAATCCCATCTGTTTTTTTTTAAATAATAATAGTTTTTGTGTCCATCCCGTGTGCATCAAACCTGGCGGAGGCTAATAGCCGTCTTTAAACTTGTCTTCAACTAGGCCTCCTCCACCCTTTTAAACTTGTCTTCTCCTTCTCCTATTTTAATTTCCTCTTCTTCCCTTCCCTCTTCAAATCAAAATCAAATCTTTCTGCGCTGGTTATTTCTCTATCAATCTCTCTTCCTCCTTTTAAAACATGACTTCTTCTTCTTCTTGCAAGAGGAAAAAAATCTCCCCTTAAAATCCATCTTTTAATTTATTATTAGCAATTTACAGGCAGCAAACCATGAAAATTCTTTATGCCCCAATCTTACTTTTGTTCGTAATACTCAGTCTACTGTTTCTGCTTCGTGTCTTTTTGTTAAAAACTGGGCTGATTTACATCACCAAAAAATGGTGGAGATCAATAGAAGATTGTTTCCATGTCTATCAATTCTTCAAAGTCCCAGAATTCAATGAGAACATGCAAACAAATCATCTTTATCGCAAAGTCTCTATTTATCTCAGCTCTATAGCTTCCATCGAAGACTCTGATTTCATCAATATCTTCACCGGCAAAAAAACCCACGACATCGTCCTTCATCTCGATCCGAACCAGGTGGTCGATGATTATTTCCTTGGCGCTAGAGTTTCTTGGATTAACGAGGAAAAAAACGATACCAATCTTTGCAGAACCTTCGTTTTGAAGATCAGAAGAGCCGATAAGCGCAAAATTCTGCGTCCCTATCTGCAGCACATCCACATAACTTCAGACGAGCTCGAGCAAAAGAAGAAAGATGTGAAGCTCTACATAAATATCGACAGTCATGAGCAAAGCAGACAGTGGAGATCCGTTCCGTTCAAGCATCCGTCGACGTTTGATACAATTGCAATGGAATCTGATCTCAAGAATAAGTTGAAATCAGATCTTGAGTCATTCCTCAAAGCCAAACATTACTACCACCGGCTGGGGCGTGCTTGGAAGCGAAGCTACTTGTTGTACGGCCCATCAGGTACTGGAAAATCCAGCTTTGTTGCGGCCATTGCTAATTTTCTTGGCTACGATGTGTATGATATTGATCTTTCAAGGGTTTTAGATGATTCGGATATGAAAATGTTATTGTTACAGACGACAAGCAAGTCAGTGATTTTGATTGAAGACCTTGATCGGTTTTTGATGGATAAATCAGCGAAGGTCAGCTTGTCAGGTATTTTGAACTTCATGGATGGGGTATTAAATGCTTGCTGTGCAGACGAAAGAATCATGGTTTATACGATGAATTGTAAAGAACATGTTGATCCGGCTGTTCTTAGACCCGGTCGGATTGATGTTCATATTCATTTCCCTTTGTGTGATTTCTCTGCTTTCAAAACATTAGCTAATAATTACTTGGGTGTTAAGGATCATAAATTGTTTCCTCAAGTAGAGGAGTTTTTTCAAACCGGGGCCAGTTTGAGCCCAGCTGAGATTGGGGAGCTTATGATTGCCAACAGGAATTCGCGTGGTCGGGCCTTGAAATCGGTCATTACTGCTTTGCAAACTGACGGTGATGGAAGGGGGTCTTTGAAAATTAGAAGACAGTGGACTGATAATTCTTCAAGGAAGTCGACTGAGGATTCAGGGGAACAGTCGGGGTTTTTTTCCAAGGAGGGTGTCAATGCCATGAAGGATATTAGAAAACTGTATGGCTTGTTGAGATTGAAAAGTAGAAAAAAATCAGAGTCGTTTGATAGGACGCCAGACAGTAAGGATGGGCAATCATGTGGTTTGTGATGTTTCGGGAACATACAGGAAATTTCATAGCCATGGTGCGGTTCGATGTTTCACATTGATAAGCGGGAATGGGGCATGAAGAACTTGTACAATGAAAAAGCCAGATGTTGATAAGAACATAGCATAGTTTAGAACAGCTGTTTTTTTTTTTTTTAAAAAAAAAGAATTCTGGTGTTTGGATGCTTTTGTTCCAATCCAACTAGAATATGATTCTGTCATATTTTTTCACGCCATTTATTTTTACTCTCTTAGTTTAGCAGTAGAAGAAGTTGAACTTCATCTTCTCTGCTTCTTCCCTTTAATATGATCTGTACTTGATTGTAATTAGAGGACTTTACATGTATGTATATCTGTCCATTTTCCGAATCATTTAGGCAACCTAAAGGAGAATCAACATTCAAGAACAGGTGCTGTGTAAGTATAAAATTGAATATTCTATTCGGTAGGCCAAATGGTTAGGTAACCAAGTGTAGCATAATCATCGTCCACCTAGTTAAGAGAGCAGAAGGCTTAAAAAAGATACATTTATAATCAATCCACGCGCTCCTGGCTTCAGTCACCGGGCAAAAGATCCTTTTAACTGTGTCTGCAATTTAAAGATGGAACATACATATGCCTCCAACCACACAACCAAGGTTCTGACATGCTAGCAACAACAGAATATTAGCTTTGTCCATTGAATCGGAGTAATCACTGATTAAGAAACATTTCCCCATTTTTTCTGCAGAAGCAGAAGTAAACAATGGATCTGAATTTTGTGTTCCCCAATCTTCTGTAATTTTTCCTGCGATTGGTGGTTGTTTGATGAGGGAGATTGGAACATGTAGAAGGCATCAGTAGCCACACAAAAAAAAAAAATGCACCCTAAAATTGATGGGATGTAACTAAAGGGTGAAATCAGGAATCTGTACTGGTCTTTTAGCAGAATGAGCAGAAAACTGGGCACGGTATATGAAGTTTCGGAAGGAGGGCTTGGCTTTTCTTCTGTTTCTAGTGCAATGCCAATCTTCTTCTTCTGCCAAAAGCAAAGATGCTCCAACCATTTTCGTACTCTCATCATTGGCGATGATGTGCTTGACCAATCACTTGTAAAGTGGTTTTGTACTAGAAAAGTATAATAATATAAAAAATGAAAATGAAAATATAAAAAGAACAAAGAATAGTTATTATTTTTAAAAAAAAAAAAAAAACTCATTAATCAGTTTTATATACATTGTATAACTTAAAAGGCAGCAAATAAGAACAGAAGAAAGACCCTTTTGGCTCTTAATGACCTTTCTTCAAAATGAATTGTGAAATGTAAGATTATAGCATCTGAAGCCGTACAATAATGAAAAAAGGACTGCTATCATGTGATCTTATTATAAAAAAAGAAAAAAGAAAAAAAGAAAAGCAGTACAGCAATGGTTCAAGCTGCAATGTCATTAATGTGGAGTTATTAATCGGATTTTCTATATCCAAGAATTTGGCAACATGTCTATCAAAAGTCAGGCTCTGAGGCTGTATGCCAAGTGAAGCCAGATTGTCCTCTGAAGATGACAGAAAAGTTCAATGGCTCCATATAATTATTGCTGCCATTGTCATACGGACCGAAGCCCCTGTGAACAACTGACATTTTTTTGCTACCTTGGTCTTGTCCCACCGCCACCAGGTGGTGGGTTCCAAAAGTCAGCTGCTCTGATAATGATCCTCGCCAGACGTGACGGCCGAAAGAAATTGCTAATTATCGTCTCAATTTGATTCCATATAATTAGAAAGATACTCGATATGCTTTGGGAATTAACAAATTAGAAAATTAGCTGGATTGTTTTTTAAAACTTTATCTAACTTTGCCTCAATTACATCCTATATTTTATAAGTTTGTCATCCTCGTGCATCCGCGTAAAAAACAAAAGTTTTTTTAATAAACTGTCATTATATTTAATTTAATAATTAAAACATGCTTGCTCCTCTTCCACGATAGCCATCTCCACCGCCTCTTCTCCCTTCTTTTTTCCGTTGATCACAGCTGTCCAGCCACCACAACCATCTTTCTTTTCTCTAGCAAAGCATCCACCACTAAATGTAGAACAACCACCAATTCCTTGTTGGCTGCCTCCTAAATTGCTTAAAAGGTTGAAGAACCACATTACTTCTCAATCTGCATTTTATAAAATTATTTTTATATATATTTTAATTGTTTTGATATACTAGTATAAAAAATAATTTTAAAAAAATAAAAAATATTATATTAATTTATTTTTAAATAAAATATACTTTAAAAAATAACAATTACTACACGTACATGAATTATAACAAACCGGAAGGACTTACTGCCTTCTAAAGGCATATGATCTTAATAAAAATCAAGTCATATCCAAGTCCATATGGTAAAGCGACACAGAGTGAATCTATATTATTTGCTTTCAAACATCTCCACATTTTATTCCTCCAAATAACACGCCAAATTCACTTCCATTTAAATAATTTATTAACCAAATCGCGACAATATTTATTTCCTTTTGACTAATTTATGTAGCGAAACCACAATGCAAAATAAAAAATAAAAATTAACAATCCAATCTATCCTCCTCCTGGGTCACTTCACTTTCACTTCCACAAGTTCTTTCACTCGCTTAAGCCGAATCCTCCGATACGGCTACGCTCCTTCAAGCCTTTGAAACTCTTTGAAAACGGCACCGTTCTTCTCTTTTTTTTCTTCCTTGCAACTATAAATTAACACGAACAATAAGGGCATGAATACAAATGCATACAATTTATGATCATTTATTGTCTGTGAGATAATTTCCAATCTTGAATCTATCTTTGTGATTGCTCTTAATTTATCATTGAATGTAAATTTATTTTCCAATCTATCCTTATAAAAGACATTTTCATCCAAATTGATGAAAATACATTCTCATAAAAAACTCAAATTTAACCTATTTATTAAAAAATTGAATTTTAACAATATAAAAAATTATTTTTACCAATTTCATTTTTTGTGGTAAATTGTGTGGGATTTGAATTTTTTATGTGAGGATTTATGAAAATGGATTGAAGAATGATTTAAAATATAAGAATAAATTGAGATCAATTGAACTTAAACATACTAGAGACAAGACCTAAAATATCAAAACAGGTATGAGTTAATTTCCGGTTTTTGTTAAATGATTTTCAATCTTTTGTATATATTTTAATTACTTTAATGAATTAATAATATCATTAATCTAATTATGATAAAGATTAAAAGTAATGAGTCTTCATATATGTTATTGAAGTAATAAGCTTTTCATTAGCAAAAAATTGAAAAAATTAGTGTTTTTACTATGTATCACCTCATAAAACACTATTTATTACACTAATATTTTTTTTCTTTTTATTTGTTTTTTTAAGACATTTGATATATTAAAAATTAAACTTTATGATTTGTTATGATTTTGTAACAATATCGAATCTTTAAACCTAAATTTATAGATAAAAATATAATAATTTAATATCAAGTTATTGACATCAAACACAAAATTATCATCTAATTATACCATTTTAAACACTTATTCTATTCAACAATTCAAGATTTCAAACTTATTTTCATATTTCAAAAATCTTATCAATATACTCCATATTTACACAAATAATTATTAATCAAGTGTGTGTATTCAAGGAGTTAATTAAATATATACATTACAGTTTAAAGGAATAAACAAGTTACACCACATAATATCCCATAGAATCTTTTCTAAGTTAATTACAATACCTTAGTGTCTAAATTTTTAATAAAGTAATTTCTCAAAAGCCTACACATAAAATTCTAACTATATCAAAAAACAAAAGACATCCTAAAATTAGCTAACAACCTTAGCTACTCAGATGAACCTAAAAATTTATTTAATCCATAACATAATTAAATCACATAATAAAATATAATATCATATAATTTTTAAATATTTTCTAACAAAACACAACATCATTGAATTCAAGGTTACACCTTACACCATAATTTCTGATAATAATTCTCATATTCCGCATTACTGCCTAGAACCAAGCATTGATCTCACAACCAGGACTAAACCCTCAACTAGGGTAATAAATCACATAACCTAAAATAGATATTAGTCTTTAACCAGGACTATCTATTCCCATTGCTCAATCGGATGCTAGATCCTAAACCATGATAATTAGCTAATACTGCCCAAAACTAAGCTTTAGTTTCTAAACCAGGACAACTAACTCACACTTATTATCAAATTGCAAAATTCATAATTCAAAAAAATTGATAATAAATGCTTTTGATTTCTTATAATAAAACAATTCAACTAGTTTAAGGTGTCTACTACCTATCTAGATTCTATACTCAATTAGCAATCCCTTCCTACTGAAAAGTAAATGTGGCATCACCTATACCAACAGCTATATCATATTTAATTGTTAGTATTAGTATTGGTATTATCATACACTTTCGATTTACTACTCCACCAAACACATACACTCAATTTTCATTGGAAGCTGAAACAATTAAGTGCATGTGTGTTAATCTTAAAACAACCACCTTTCATTCTCACGTCACATTTCCAATACAGCCAAACAATTGTTTAACTAAATAAAAAAAAAATAAACAATTTTGATATAACACATTCATTAATGATAAATCAAATGGCATAATTGGATTGATCAATTCAATTCAACAAATTTATTTCCAATATAACTTGTAGACATAACAAATTAACATGTCAATTAATTCAACCTAATAATTAATTCTAATAATTCTTATTGACATAATAAATCAACTCAATCAATTCAAAAATTTATTTTAATATTTTCCATCAACATAATAATTATTATAACAAATCAACAAATTTAATCAATGTAACACAATTATCAAATTTAACATCTACAACATAATTAATTAATGAAGTCATTCGATTTAGACTAAAAATCAATATCCATAACAATCATCAATATAATAGGCCAATGAAATTTATTTCATTCATTCATGCAATAATTTCCATCACCAAAAACATTAATTCGTATCAAACACACTCATAACACCTCGCAAGCAACAAATTGATTTCCTCAAACTCTTTATTTCTCCCTATTGTAGCAAGTTCTAATTTTCTCTAATAACTCATGATATTTTCTTCAACTATCTACTATAAGACATTATTTGTAACACAATTTACCTCAATTACAATAATTTATAATAATATAATATTTTTCTCAAATTTGTCTTCAAGAACCCTAACTAGAAAAATTCAATTTCATGCATAAATTAGAGTATATTCCATAAAACTAATATTATTGGGTTTAAAACTTCTTACCAAGAATGAAAGTGAGCTTTGAATGTTAGCCTATCGATTCTCTCTCTATAACCTCTAAATTCTCCTTTCAATTCTTGTCTTAGTGATGTTAGCAACTTGATTCTTAAACTTGTCAAACTTTCCTCATTAATTTATGATGAAACCAACCAATTTCAAGAGAGAGAAATGTAAAAACAATTTAGCCCTCTCTGCAGCAGTAGTTGGTAGTCATGAGAGAGAAAGGATGAAATTTTCTTTCCTTTTTATATTCCTAGTTTACCCCTCTCTTATGTTCTTAACTTCCTTTTGTTATTGTTATTGTTGTTGCTGTTATAGTTGTTGTTTAGTTTCATTTCACTTTTAATTATTTTAATCCATTAAAAGTATATACATTAATTTTTAATATTTCTTGTTCCCGGGGTAAAGTTTTAAATCGTATTGTGGAAAAATTTTAACCGGGGTTTTTGTACGTTTACTTTCTATATAGTTATTTCAATCTCATAATCCATGTTGCAGGTTTAGCAGGCTAATACGGTTGACTTTGATTTATTTTTTTAATTAATATTATGTTTTACTTTATCCTTCAACATTAGGTTGATTATTAATTATATTTTATGATTTGTTTTGGTTTGCTTACTATAAGGTTATTTCGGTCTCATGACACGGGTCATGGGTTTTTTAGATTAATGCATGTAAACTTCAGTCATTTTATTATGTTATTTTTTTATATTGACATTTTTATTTCATCATTTAATAATGGTTTGATTTGAAATTGAGATTCATAATTTATTTCGATTTGCTTTCTATAAAGTTATTCAAGTTTCATAACACGGGCTGCAGGTTTAGTAGATTAACCTAGGTTAACTCGAGTTGTGTTTTTAATTTATTTTATATAAGATTATCCTGATCTTGTAACCTAGATCATGAGTTTGGTAAATTAACACAGGTTGACTCAGATCATTTTATTTTTGTCAATTTTTAATTGGTTTTTTTAAAATTTTAATAAAGGTGTTTGTTTTAAAAGTGTTATTTCACTTTTACCGATTAAATGTTTATTTTGAATAGATTTTTTAAAACAATAAAGATACGTGAATAAAATTATGTAATAATTATACTTTAATTTTTATAATGAATATTTTAAATGTAGGGTATTTAAAATGTATTTAGTATTTTGATATATGATGCTTTTTAAAAATATTTTTTATTTATAAATAAATTAAAATAATTTTTTAATATTAGAATATGAATATCATATATATATATATATATATATATATATATATATATATGTATAAACAGTTATAAAGACAAAAACAAATTAAGTACGAGGGAGTAGATTGTAAATCCATCAACACAATTCTTAAAACAAACAAGATACATGTGTATATATGTCCACGCGCACGCGCGCGTCTTATTTGGCGGATCTGATTACCTAACCTAGTTAATCCCTAACCTAAGCAAGATCTCCTGGGACTTGTGAGTAACTAACCTCTTCATGATCCAAGTGATGATCATTAGCGATGTGATTAGAGATCACACGAAACGCATGGCAGCATTCGTCTCTCTTCGATCCATGCGGAAGCATAATATTAACAACGAATTAGAGGCGTGCAAAGCCTAGAACACGCAAAACAGGAACGCATGGACGCCCGTGATGTGCGAATTATATAATTTTGTCCAGCATGTGGCAAAGCACGTGCAAATAACACGAAAGTTAACAAAGCCATTATTGCCGAAGCACCTAAAGGAGAGGCAATAATATTATTTTATGGTCTTTCCAAGAGAACTTTCGAGCTCTTGAGTTATCGATGAAGTCTTTTAGTTCATTTGTTGTGATTATAACACCTACCTAAAAAGAATCGAGGTGGGATTCACAATGTTGCTCTCCAGTGTTTTTTTTCTTCTTCTTTTTCTTATTTTTTTAAGTTTGCTCTGTGGCTTTTTTTTAAAACTAATTTTATAAGATAAAATTTTAAATCATGATAAGAATAAAATTAAAATTAAAAGAAAAGGAGTCATAATGTAAAACACAAAGAAAATATGTAATCAATCTCAATTTATAAAATTTTAATTTTGGTTTAAAAATTTATTTTACTCACTTTTTAGTCTTTGAAATTCCAAGTCAAGAGAGAAACTTGCTAAAAAATAAAGAGACAAAGTCATTTGTTGCCTACATTCCGACCACCAACCGTAACAGTATTTGTGCTCTTCTTGAGAGGAGTTCAAAAGAGGTTGTGTTTCCCTCTAAACATACTTGAAAATATAGATTGAGGTTTGTTTATTTTTTTTATTTGTCTGAACTCTGTTTTTGAGAATGATTTCGAGGTGTTCTAGGGTTGGTAAATGATTTTTTTGAATTTATATTGTGTTCTAAGGTTGTTTTAAGGTAAAACAAGTTGAAATTTGAATTTTATGGGTCCAAGAAATTAGACCCTAATTTTTTAGTCACCTTTGTTGACAAAAAAAAAAAAAACAACTAGCGGTGATAGGTTACTTGTCACTACAAATAACTTGTCGCTCGCCTTAAAAAAAGCAAGTGCAAGCCTAGGTTCTTTTTTTTTTTGTAAGGCTATGTGTGTGAGGCGGGCCATCAACACTTGACTTCTTCTTTTATTTTAATTATTTGTTGAAAAAAATAATTAATACCCTCCCTTTTTTATTTATTTATTTTTTATTTTGTATTAATTTTTTTATTTAAATTTAGATTAATATCCTCTTTTTTATCTTTTAAAAAAAATTTCACCTTTTTTTAAAGTTTTATAATGTTCTTGGTAAGATAAAATAGCTTCTAAGATGAAAACAAAAGTAAAAAACATATAAATTAAAAAGAAAAGTCGGAGTACTTAGTTGTCTATTATTTTTAGAAGAAATATTAATTTTTAATTTAATTATTTAATTATCATTAACTACTTTTTCAAAGTTTATTCATTCATATATATATATATATATATATTAATTTATTTTATTAAACATAAATAATATTTTTATGTTTTTTACTCGGAAAAAATTATGATATAATAAAATCTATTACATATTTCTCTACTACACTAAAAATTAATTTGTAATTCTAACCGCAACGAAGTATCGCGGGTTTTCAGACCACCAGTAGTTAACTGTTGAGATTTAAATAAGGGAAACAAACTTCTGTACATTCTCATTGCCATTAGGAAACACAAAGGACCGAATTTGATTTGGTTTTTTTAAGGGGAAAAAGGTATGTTCAATGGCTACTGTATTTCCACCCAAGTCTGCTATATTTTGCAAGCTCGGTTGCTCGGGGGTTTCTTTCTCCTAAGAGACATTTTAGCTCATTGATGCAAACTTTACAAACCTAGCAACCTAACTTAGCAACATTTTATCTAATTTGAAGTCACTCCATTTCGTAGAGCCTTGAACACAGAGGAACCTTTATTCATACCAAATTAGAGATCTCAACGCATAATCAAAGGGTGAAAACGTTTTAAAATTGCAACTTGCATGACCAAAGAACCTTGTACATGGAGCCAAAGTTTTTTTTTCCCCTTCTTTTTCGCCATAAATACTGATATCTGAAGGGAAAACAAATTCCACAATATCGAACTAAAAATTAGAATATTTTCACGAATAAAATGATGAACTCTTCAAAAAATTACCTCAAACTAAATATGTATTCTCTTTATCATGTTGACCAATTCCCCATAGGGCAAAGAACCAAAGTGGATTTATGCTCTGGTTGTGTATACGTGCACAACTGCAAAGGGGAAATGCATACGTGCATGATGAGTAATTTTTATTACTCTAGTAAACTAGAAAGGATAAGCTTATCACTTGTTTTTTGTGTTGTTTATTTGATTTTTTCTCTTCTATATATGTTTACATTTATTTTCAAAGTTAAGTCATAGTTAATAAAATATCACTAGTTACTCTATATACATAATATTAAAAAAATTATAAGTGCGGAAACTTTTATTTTTTAATATGTTATAAAAATACATTTTACTTAAAAAGATATTAAATTATTATTTTTTTTAATTTTTTTCAATAATTTTGATATATAATGTCAAAAATTAAAAAAATATTATATTAATATATTTTAAAATAAAAAAAATACTTTCACAAAGTGTTATATAGCACATTATAAACACACACAACAAACCATAATGGGTTAAAAAAATGGGGTTATAATGGACAAAAATTTAAGTGTCAAAAGATGAAATTAAAAAAAAAACCAAGAAAAAATAATATCAATCATTGTTAACTTTTCAAATATGTGACTCAGTTTATAAGATCAAAAATATCATACATGAAACAACCATAAGGTCTAATCCCAAGTAAATCAAACGCTGAAAGATAAATCGAAAAACAATTACACAAAAGGATCCAAAATAAAAAATTATAATTAAAATAAAGAGGATGAAAATAAAAATAAAAAATAAATAAGAAGGAAACCATAATTTTTTTATATGAGAGTTACAATGAAAAGAAAAATAGCTTTAACTACATGAAAAAAAACTCAAAAGAATTAGGATTAAATTGAAAACAAATATAAAAAATTTGGATAAAAAAAATTAAAAATCAATAAAACTTTTATAAAAGGGTGAAGACTATAAATAAAAAATAAAAAATATAAGGATCAAATAAAAAATATATATGACAAATTAAAATCAAATGATAAAATTAAAAAAAAAACAAAACTTTTATAAAAAGAACCAAAACCAAAAACCAAAAATCAAAAAAATAAAAATTATAGTTAAAATACAAAAAACAAAAAAATTAATTTGTAATTTTCAAGTAATGAAAAATAAAAAAAAAATTTACTAGCAATAAATCACTTCACCTTTATTGACCCACATCGCAAAAAGAATGTGATAGCACACTAAAAAGCACGATGAAATGACATTTTATGCTACCAGGAAATGCTATATACTGCATACAAAGTGTATAAATATTTTTCATACACCAACAACTTTTAGCATTGAAAAGATTAATTATTCAGCCTAAAAAAAATGAAAATGCCCTAAAAAATCATTAATTTAACAAAAATTAAAAAAAAATGGTGAGAAGAACAAAAGGGCCCCATACGCATGATTTGATTTTTCTTTTTATATATAGATGGTTGACATGTCATTTAACTGTATTTTTACAAATGAGAAGACAAAACACACCCCTCTTAGTGAGTTTTAAAAATTCTCATCTAGAGGGTAATTATGTTATTTTATTGTGTTAAAAAATATTTAAAAAATAATAATTATACCCCTAGTTAAATCTTTAATGACTAATTGATCATGTAATAACACCAAATATATAGTGTTTTTTAGAAAAGGAAAAATTGTCTATGCTGGCAGAAAGTATATTGATCATGTAAAATACCCCCCCAACAGCGAATTGTGTATGCTGGCAGTGAATCACTCTTTAACTTCAGCTTCTTTTCTTCTTTTTTCAACCAATCCAGAATTATAACTAATGAAGGAAAAGAAATACCATCCATCAAAATCAATACAAAAAAAATAAATAAAGTAAAATGCAATGGTTATACAAGACAAGTACAGTACTGTTCAAAACTTGGCAAGTTAAGAAAAAGGAAAACATTCCCACCCTTACCATGGCACCGATCACCACTTTCCAGAGACAACCACAGAATTATGTAAGAGCATGGAGGAGTAAAGTCATAAAGCACAAAATTCACTAGACAATGATCAAATCAACATGAGCAAGCAGATGATTTCTTCATCTCGCTTATCTCCAAATCAGTCCCTGATATACCATCAATCTTAGAACCTTTAAGCGTGATGGCATCAGCAACATTAGAATTTCCATTGCCACAGACCAATGCCTTCTTACAAACCGTATCATAAATTTCTTCCAGCAACCTTAAAAATGCACTGTCCACATTGTCACCACTGAAGGCTGATGTCTCGGAAAAAAATAAGCCCTGATCCTCTGCAAATTCCACCGCGTCTTCTGCCGGAACTGCCCTGAGTTCCACGAGATCAACCTTGTTCCCAATAAGCATGATCACAATTGAGTTGTCTGCATGGGCTCGGAGCTCCTCGACCCACCTAGCCACATGATCAAATGTCGGTCTCTTGGTGATGTCGTAGAGTAACATGGCCCCCAATGCCCCTCTATAATATGCACTCGTCACTGCTCGGTACCTGCAGATTTTTGTTTTCCAACAAATTGAACTTTATATATCAGAATTTGACTGCAGGTTCGGAATATGTTTTAATAGCAGCTTCAGTATTTCATTGCTATTCACGAGCCTATATGCAATGGGCCCAACTATCGGCTTCAAGGCACGCATTTCCACAATTATTGTTCTCTTTTTGATAATTCTAATACGAACATTCCATCAAAAAAATTATAAAATAAGGGGAAGATTTCTAAAAAAAAACAATAAAACAAAAGGAAGATAATCCTTCGTTTGTCACAACGAAACAAATTATAAACATCAATTAGAAGAAGAATTATTATCTTCTACTAAGCGGACGCGCAAGTAGCTATACTTTATAGTCTCTCTCCTTTTTTCTTTTTTCTTTTATCATGAGCCATAAGTTACAGTCTTGAAACAATTAGATTAGATGTATATATCAGGCGACCAAGAAGGGTCAAGCAAAAACATACATGTTTGATGTGCATATGAAGAGAGAGAAAAGAAAGAACAGAGAGATGGGAGGCCCCAACCTTTCTTGGCCAGCAGTATCCCAGATCTGAGCCTTGATGACCTTGCCTTTGATGGTGACGGTCCTAGTCTGGAACTCAACACCAATGGTAGACTTTGAATCAAAGCAGAACTCATTCTTGGTAAACCTGGAAAGAATCTGAGTCTTGCCTACTCCAGAGTCACCGATCACCACCACCTTGAACACATAATCTATTCTCTCTGCAGTCTCTTGATGGTTCTGATCACTATCAGTATCCATCTCTGGGTTCATTTTTTACCACTACTAAAACACAGATGGGGCAAAAATAAACGGTATTTTATTCTGATTTGGTTTCTCAGCTGTATGCCAAATATCGGAGGGACTCTTTTGAAACTTTGTGATTGGTCTTGGGACTCGAGTCCTGGTTGTAAGTGAAGGACGAGAAAGTGGATAGACAAGAGTCACAAGACAAGACTGTGTTTTCAAAGGTTCGAAATCCTTCACTGAACAGCGAAAAAGGAGTTGTGAAATATGATCCGGACGGGTGGCATGGATAGCCATTACAGTTTAAAATGATTTTTATTTAAAAATATATTAAAATAATTTTTTTATATTTTAAAAAAAATATTTTTAATATTAGTATATTAAAAAAATTAAAAATATACAAAAATTAATTTTAAACATAACAAAATTTTAAATTTTAAAAAACACAATTTACACTATATTTTCAAAAAAATTATACTTGTTTTTTAATGCTTTAAATTAGTTGTATTAACGTATTGTCTCAAAGTTAAATTTTTTTAAATCAGCTGTAAGATATTATTTTTATTTAATATTGAGAAGAAAATATATTGGATTAATTTAGGTAATTTTGGATTGATAAGAAAATGTTGTGGGGATAATTTTAAAGGAAAAAAAACAAACTAGAAACATAAATTTTAAATTAATTTAATGTAGAAAGATAAAATTAAAAAAATAATAATTAAAAAACCAAGTAAATTTGTGCCAATGAATCAAACTCTCGATGCAAAGTCATGCATGCCATCCCATTAAATAAATTTATTTTTTATTTAATAGATTTAGATGAAAATAAAGTGTGTGTGAATTTTTTAATGAAATATTTTTTAAAACAGGAAAACCATGACATGCATGTGAGATTAAGATAGCAAAAACAAATATTTTATAACAAAGGATAAAAGTATATATTTTTTAACTTGTAAGTTAAATAAAAAATTAGATCATCAATGTGAAGGGGTGAAAAATTGTATTTTTTTTTAAATAAAAATAAAAAATGCATTAAAAAAAATAGATTGAATGTTATGACTTAATTTATCGAGCTTGCGATCTAAATCATGGAACTAACTAAATTAATTTTTGTTTTCATAAATTTGTATCTAAAATAAGAAGAAAAAAAAAACCCTGGAATCATGGGCTTTTGAAAGGAACAACTCAAATGTGTGGGCCTTTACCCAAGCCTTTATACTTGGATTTTTTTTTTCTCTCTCTCTCTCGTTCAAAGGGTTGGACAACTTGCCATCCATCCTTTTTTATTTTTCTTAAAAACAAACACAGAGACGACATGTCGTCTTCAAGTCTAAATTTCAACCACCACTGTGGTAACTAGAAAATCAAGATTATGGATTTTAAACTCAACAAACCCATTTGTCAACCTTTTTAAAGCCAAATTTTAGTTCTAAAACATGTAAAAATCAATTTAGTAACCTAATAAATCCAAAAAACAACTCAAATCACAAAATCAAGCTAAATAAAATTTTTCATCCTTGACTTAGATATATTTTTTTAGACAGCATCGAGGCTCTAAAAAAAATTACTATAAGACTCCATTCACCGAATGAAATCTATTGACACTAATTTCTATTATTTTAGTGGTTGAAATAGTTGTAAATGATGTTTTTTCCTCTCTAAACTGAAATTTGACATTGCTCTCTCTTTTCTACTATAAAAAAATGATTGAAAAATAAAGAAAATGAAATTTAGTATTAAAATTATATTTTAAAAAACTAAAAGGATTGATCACCTATAAACAAAAAAAGGAACTAAAATAAATTGTTTATATGAAATTTGAAGCTAACATCTATATTACCGGCTATTTTCATTCTAGTCGATCATTTGACTTTCAATCCAATCTTTTTTTAAAAAAAAATATAATTTGGTGCAAGGTTGACCTAAACAAAAACTCAATTGCAAAGAAAAAATCAAACACAACTCGATTTTTTTTAAAAAAAAATTAATTATTCCAATCCTCGGTGAGTTATTTGAGAATAAACAGTAAATATACTACAGTATCTTGGCGACATAGCTTAGTGTTCGTTAATTAATAATTTAATAGGTACCGTGCATTATTAATTCACAAAGCATGATAGAGAAAATTAATTAGCTAGTGTTGACTGTGGCATTATTAATGGGATTTGTGAGTTTACTCGTACATCTCTAGTTTCCCGGAACAATCTCGGGATCGAGCTTCAGCCTTTGTTTCTTTTAATTTGAAGCGCTCTAAAAAATGCATGCATATCGCCATTGAGAGATGGACTTCAGACCACCATTCGATGCTGTAATTTAATAGATAAATTAAAAAATTAAAAAACTGATTAAATTGAAAAAATAAAATAAAAATTAACAAAAAAATTAAATTATAAAAAAATTGATTAAACTAATTAGAATATTTTAAAAAAATATGATTCAATTTGATTTTAATTTTGGTTTTGTAATGCTAAAATTAATAAACTCCAATCAAATCAAACCGGTTGAGATTAAAACAAAAAATACTATAAATAAAAAAGAATACTTTCTATTCTAGCCTAGAGACTCCCACCCTAGCCTTATTCCTTTACGTTTAATGACAAGTAAAAAAAAAACTCTATCCTTTAACCTTTTGCCTAGTCTCCAAGGCATAATTGTATTCTTCCCAGCACTTTTTTCTATGTGAAATGGCTGGAATGCACCTATAGCCCCATTTCTTTTCACTTCTATCACCATTATCTTTCTTGGCAAATCTTGCAAGAATCAAACACACAAAATAAATCCCTCTTCTTTTTTCGTATCATTCTCCGAACTCAAAAGGATGGTGGTCATTATATTACCTATTTTTTTTAGATAGATAGAGGGATTGATTCCACAACTCGATATATCTAAGTGAGTCAGATTTTTTCTTGTGATCGTTGTTGTTGATGCTGGTATTTCTCTTGTTTCTTTTATTATTATTATTCTTGATGATTATTATCATTTTCTTTTTGGATATGAAACTCTAATTGCTGTTGTTCAGCGGATGTGGATTGGAGGCACTCATTTTACTTGAATTTGACTGTATATTCATCATACACAGTAATCGTGTATAGGTATTTTCAGTTTTTGATATAAAAACTAAACTAAACCGAAACTGGTCGGTTAGAATCGGTTTTAATTTGATTTTAATTTATTTATTTATTTTTTATAAAATTTTAACTTGGTTGTTTTTATAAAAAAAAAAATCAAATCAAATAAAAAATGATCACTTCTACATTAAAAATTTCAAAACTTATGCCTGTTCCTCTTTGTTTGTTTTTTTTTTTTAAATTAGTTTTTTTCAGATATTTTAATATACTAATATTAAAAATAAATTTTAAAAAATTAAAAATATATATTATTTTAATTTAATTTTAAATTAAAAATATTTTAAAAAACAATTATTACCATACTTTTATATATATATATATATATATATATATATATATATATATATATATATATTCCACCACCACCATGCCCCCCCTGGTTCATGAAAAAGGCAGCTCCAAGTTTTATTACAGTGCCCATAATAGCACGGGAAACTTCTAATAAAGTTTGCTTTATCCCAGCAACTTCAGTCTTTGAATAGAAAAGGACTCCCACCTTTATTTGCACCGACAAAATTCTTGGGTGCAGTGACGTCCCCAAGATTGAAGTTCGGGATGTCAAATCGAAACCATCTTCAAAGTGAAATGAACAACTCACTGAATCCTCGAAACACAAAAAAGAAAAGAACATGATGTTCCTCTTTTTGAGAATCAACACGGCGTTCCTTTTAAAAGGTCAAAAAAAACTACACGTTTGGTTTTTAATGATGAATTTAACTAACCCGACATCATTATGCTATAAAAAGCAAACAGTTAATCATGAACCAGAATATTTAAGATTTGAAAAGGCCACGAACACTGCTCTCTGATCCTGGCTTTGCGCGTAAACAACGAGAGCACAATTTCAGATCGCCTTGCGTTGTCGGAACTTGGAACAGATTTCAATGGGCCAAGGGATCTCTGACGGGAGATTTGAAGGCCCGATCTGATGGTGGTGGATGGGCCAGATTTTTGTATGCTTTATGGCAGAAAAGATGAAATATATGGACCCATGAAATATTTTCCTGAGGCCCGATGGCAGAAAAGATGTTGGTGGCTCGCTGCTGATACTGGTTCATGATGCCCTATGTTCTGGGCGCGCCGTGTTTCTCGTCAAAATAAACCTGCAAGGCAAAATCAGAGCGATGAAGCCCACCAAAATTGGTAACATTAACCATTAATAAAAATATTAAAAATTTTGAGGTGGAAACACAATTCATATGCATAGTGAATCACCTCAAATCTTTTTCTTTTAATTCATGTTCTTTTTCTTTTTTTGATTGGATTCTTTTTTTAATTGTACCCTTTTTATTGAGTTTTTTTTAAAAAAAAATTTCATTTAACAATTATAATTTAATTTTGTAAAATTTACGCGCGATGTTTGGAATACAAGCAATGAAACACCTCAAATTTTTATTTTCATTACCATTAACACGCTCTGCTTGGTTATTACTGGGGAATGGGGATTGCTACTCTTAGAGATCATTAGCATTATTGTATCCGTTGATTAAATCAGCTGCTAAACTCAAAAGTATACAAGCAATTATTTAGGGATATGGCTCAATTAATCAGATATTAAATTTGCTTTTAAAAATCACAAATTTAAGTGATACAAACCTTAAACTTATTAAAAATTTACATAGTCGTTAACTTCAGAGTTTTAATTAATCTGATATTAAAGAATAAAATAAAAAAAATTAATTAAAAAAATTAAATCAATCAAATTAGTCCATTAAATTTATTATGTAATGAAAATAAAATAACTTAACAAAAAATAAATTTAATATTAAATAATCAAATTTTAAACACATCATAGAAAAAATAAGCTTTTTGCAAATAAGTTAGAAGTGGATTCCAGCCGTTAAAACCACACGTTTTTTGTGTGTTGTATAATAATAATAATTACCCGCGTCTGCTTAAAAAATCGAACGCGTAAATGATTCCGGAGAAAACAACAGTGATTTTACGAGATAGCTTTGTTCGTGGACACGTGGCAATAAAGACTTCTGGTACATAAATCCCATGCATGCCGAGATATTTATTTCAACTTGTGACGTGCTGTTAATAACGTGAGCCACGCAGTTTGCAGCAAGGAAAGCGTTTTTACGTGGATATTTTTATTTAAAGTGCCTTTTATTTTAAAATAATATTATTTTATTTTATAAATTTATTTTTGATATTAAGATGTTAAAATAATTTAAAAATATAAAAAAATTAATTTAAAATAAAAAAATTCAAAACTCTATGAAAAGCAGTGCAACAAGCATCACAGATGTTGCTAGATATTGATCTCTAGCCAATTTGCATATCAAATTCAGAATAAGTTTTTTTTAATTATTAATCTAAATAATAATAATAATAAATTATCACAATAAACAGAGACTAATTAAAAAATACCCTAATTCTTGAAACGAATAGAAAAGAAAAAAGCATTGACAATGTCAAGCATGTAAAAATTAAAAATTAGAAAACCTAAAGAGCATTGATAAAAAGAAGAAGAAAGAAAGAGAATTACCAAAAATAAAAATGTTTAAGTTGTGTTTCCTATCTCTCTATATATAGTATTTTTATTTTCATCTCTAATTTTATTATTTATTAAGAAGATGCAAGAAGAATTAAGAAGACATGTTTATCAAATATATATAAAGTTTTCAAAATAGAAAACAAGAGCTTTATTTGAGTTAAATTGAAAATAATAAAATAAATAATCATAAAAAAAGTTTTGCTTGTATTAACTGGCCGAACATCTACATTTTAGACCTAGGGTTTTCTTTTGGGGGCCCACGACTTTCCTCCTGTATAGCAAGACTTTTCAAGAAGAGCATCCATCACTGCCAAGTGCGACCTCTTCCAATATTCCCAGCTGTAACGTGCGTGCATTCCTCAAGAGAAAAGACTTGGTTCTTTCTTTGTAATTGAATTGGTCAATGCACTTGTGGAATTCAAGTGGGCACCTTTCCGGTGTCCAAGAGCTTTTAGGATGCCCATGTTGACCCCATCCAATTCTCAGTTTTTTTTTTTTTAATTACTCGACGAAGTTATAAAAAATTGACATTGTATCTAGGCTTTCATGGTTGCGTCCGAGTTGGTGAGACATGTAAAATATGTTTTTTTAATTAAAACAAGACCTTCTTCAATGTTTAAATTAATAAATATAAAAGGAATAAAATAAGAGAATGAGTAGTAAAGAAAACAATATTGTGTTTGAAACAATAAAATAATATAGTCAAGTGAACTTGTCTTAGCTTTTGACTTAATGACTTATGGTATTTAAATATTTCTATATAAGCTTACTTATCGGAAAGGGAGAAATGATAAGGATTATTTAATTTTTTTAAAAAATTAAGTTATTGATTGATATATCATATTTATCATTAGGAGATAGGTTCGGGCTTAAAAATAAACCACTTGTGAAAAGGATGACCATCCTAGGAGAGTTGATGTAGAGTTAGGCTTCGAGATAACTATTGGTTAAGAAGTTGACATGAGATAATTTGAGAGATATAATTATTGATAAAAAAAGAATAGCTATTGTAGGTTAAGAGTGTTAGTATAGGAGTCACATTATGGATAGCTGTTGGTTAAAAGATTAGCCTAAAACAATTTGAGAGAGTTGTTATTAGCGAGAGAGGGTGGTCATTGCAGGTTATAAGTGTTAGCGTAGGAGTCAGAATTATAAATAGTCGTTGGCTAAGAATGTAGCCTAAAAAGAGTGTTATTGGCGAGAAAGGGTGGTTAATACAAGCTATGTTCAAAAGGCTGATATTTTATCTTCTTCTTCTTCTCTTCTCCACCTTTGGTTGAGTTTAGAATAAGGGTCGATTGGGCCAAGGCTAAGCAACCAATCTCTTCCTTCTCAATCACCCTTTTTTACCTATGATTTGGCTAGCTAGGGGTTGGTTGGGCTTGCATGGAGATGGTTTGGTTGGGCCAACCCCTTTTCTCCTCCTCCTGGCCTCGGTTGGATCTTTGGTTTCGGTTTGGGTCCATCCCTTCTCTTTTTTCTTTTTTTTTTCTTCTTCCCTGGTCTAAGCCTCGGTTGGACCATTAACAAGCAGCCTTAGTTGAGCTTTAAAAGGGCTCAATTTGGCAATTCTAGATCTTCTTTTTACTATCACCGTCATCATTATTATTTAATGTAAAAATTGCTTTTGTAATTGAGATTACTTTAAATGCATACTATTATTATCAAGTGTAACTTTTATTAGCGAGCAATCTCCCTTTCACTTACCAGTTCAAGGGTACAACAACTTAATTAAGAGTTTGTTTGGTAATATGGTTGTGGTTACTTTTTAAATAACTTTTCGTACCAAAATAAATATTAATGATATTTTTTTATTTTTTAAAAATTATTTTTGATATCAGTATATTAAAATGATTTAAAAACACTAAAAATATATTAATTTGAAATTAATAAAAAAATAAAATAAATTTAATTTTTTAAAAAAATACTTTTAAAATACAAAAATAAACAGCACCACGCCAGATGAATTGATGTTTATATTTTCCTTTCTTCCCAGGAAGAGTGTCGGGATTAAAACTAACTATGCTAAATTATTTACATAGTCAGAGGTTTCGACAGGCTATCTACATTTATGGGTTTGTGAACAAGAACATTCATTTGATACGCATCAACAGGACTGGCACCTCACGGCTCAACCAGAGAATTGACAAGTACTTGTCTTGCTTCTAGCAATCTCAAAACTGCTCCTCGTACATCAAAAAATTAATTTAATTTACACCATTTCGTCGTTTTAACCTAATTTTGCAACAGCTGTTCTCTCTCTCTCTCTCTCTCTCTCTAATTTTTAATCAGCTTTCAAAATAATTAGAGAAAAAAAAACAAGGCATCCGTTAAAAGATGAGAAAAAGAAGAAGATTATAAATTTGAAATGTGTTGTGCGTAGAGAGAAGGGGTTAAACTATAGAAAGAAGACAAAGAGTGAGTCATTTTACAAAGTCAAACCAAAAGACCAACAAACGAGTAGAGAGACGCATGATTTCAGATAGGGAAGAGAGAAGGGGAGAGAGTCTTTAACGTGATAGATAGTTTATTAATTATTGTGTTTTTTTTTAATGTATTAAAATAATTTTTAATACTAAAATATTAAATTGATATATAAATATTAAAAATTATTAATTTAAAACAAAAAAATTCAAGTTCTTTTTAAAATATTTTTAAAACACAAAAACAAATATATCCTATACAAAAGACTATATATATATATATATATATATATATATATATATATATATATATATCACACACAAATTTATTAGCCTGCTTTCAAAATAAATTTTGTTTTAAATTATATTTAAATTTTTTTAAAAAAATTTATTTATAATATTAATACATCATAGTCATATAAAACATCAAAAAATAAAAAAATAATTCATTTAAAGTATAAAAATAAAAAAAATTAATTTTTTTAAAACATTTTAAAAATAAAAAATAAACAATCTCTCAAGCCATTTTATTTTCAAAAACCTAAATTAGTTTTATTAAAAATTAATATTTTTAAAATATTTTTTGTTTTTTAATTTATTTTTTATATTAATATATTAAAATAATTTAAAAATTATAAAAATAATTAATTTGAAGTAAATAAAATATTAATTTTTTTATTTTTTTAAATTTTTTTAAAATACAAAAATACATGTACTCTAATGTTTTTTTTTTTTTTTTTTTTTCCAGAAACCTAAATTAGTTTCGTCTTCTTTCTTCCTTGTTTATTTTGCTTCCTTTTTCTTCTCTCTCTATACACATGCTAATTTTGTACTATCACTATTGTTTTCTTTCGGGTCTTTCTTATACTTTCCCCGCAAAATCCGTGCATTTCCCGGAAAATCAATCCTTCTAGTGAACTTTCATGGGCATTTACTATCTAAACAGGTCCTTCTCCTTCTCCCTCTGATTCAAAGATAATTATAGTTGGATCTTTTTTTATATATCTAATTTAACGTTTCTTTTGACTATGTTTATTTGAATTTCATTTTGAGCTTTGAATTGATTAAAGAAAAGATTAGCTGAACCTTTCTTTATCTCCTGTTGTTAAATTTTGTTTAAAATTGGTCACATGTTCATGCTCCAAGGCTATGTCTCAACTTCAAAAAATTGAATATTTCTGTTTGGTTAAAGAGATAATGTGGGAAAAGATCATCAATTATGATGGAAACTTCCATTTTGTTTTTCTGGATTTGCCATGGAGGCTCAGCTCAGTGAATTTAAGCACTTTATGTGGTGGCTTAAATAGAGTTGGGGAAAAAAATGAAGGGAAAACACCCATCTCAGATACTTTTTGAATAAAGAAGTTGTCTAACCTAAATTCTAATAATGGATTTAAGCACTTCATGTGGAGGCTTGAAGGGATTTCAAATGATATAAAAACTAGTATAATTGAATCCGTATTTCACCCAACCAAACAGGTTATAGTCATATGGTTTAAATTTGTCTGCATTTCATTTCTTTTGTATGCTTAGAAACCAAGTGGAGGCCATGATTTCAATTCCTCTGAATATTTGTTTTCATTCTGTTCCTTGTCAATATGGGCTCTAATATATATAGCAAGTAGTTCTGTTGATCTGTGCATAATCTGAATTGAATGCAGGCATTTTATGAAACCTGATCTGGATCAAAATGTCTAGACGGTTGCTATGCAACTGGGTTTTTTTACCTCATGGGAGTAGAGTGTTTTGATTCTTAGCTTTTGTAGCAGTGATACATGATGGCACTAGATGCTATTACTAGTGCATGTTCTTTTCCAGCTGATGAGTGCCTTTCACAAATTGTGGAGGGGATGATGGAGGTTGTTTATGCTACAAAAAATGTCCTTGTTAAGAAGGAGAGTTTTAAGGAATTTTCTGTCTACTTGGAAAGGGTCGCACCTGTTCTAAAAGAGCTGAATAAGAAAGACATTAGTGGTTCTAAGAGCCTTAACAGTGCCATTGAGATCCTAAATCAGGAAATTAAAGCTGCAAAGCAGCTGACTGCTGATTGCACCAAGAGAAACAAAGTGTATCTCCTAATGAATTCTCGGACGATAATTAAGAACCTAGAGGACACCACAAGAGAGATAAGCCGAGCTCTAGGTCTTCTTCCTTTGGCCTCTTTGGATCTTTCAGCCGGTATAATTGAAGAGATTGAAAAGCTTCGTGATAGTATGCAGAGAGCTGAGTTCAAGGCTGCTATAGCAGAAGAAGAGATTTTGGTGAAAATTGAGTCTGGAATACAGGAGAGGGTTGTTGATCGTTCTTATGCCAATAAGTTACTGTTTCACATAGCTGAGGCTGTTGGGATCTCAACTGACAGGTCTGCATTGAAGAAAGAGTTTGAAGAATTCAAGAGTGAGATTGAAAATGCCCGGTTAAGGAAGGATCAGGCTGAAGCTATACAAATGGATCAGATAATTGCTTTGTTAGAAAGGGCAGATGCTGCTTCGTCTCCTAAGGAAAAAGAGATAAAGTACTTCACCAAACGGAAGTCTTTGGGTAGTCAACCATTGGAACCTCTCCAGTCTTTTTATTGCCCAATTACACGGGATGTTATGGAGGACCCTGTGGAGACCTCTTCGGGACAGACATTTGAGAGAAGTGCAATAGAAAAATGGCTTGCAGACGGCCATGAAATGTGTCCTCTGACCATGACTCCTCTAGACACATCAATTTTGAGGCCTAACAAAACTCTTAGGCAATCAATAGAAGAATGGAAGGATAGAAACACCATGATTAAAATTGCTTCCATGAAATCAAAACTTGTATCTGAAGAAGAAGAAGAAGTGCTTCAATGCCTAGAACAGTTAGAGGATCTCTGTGAACAAAGAGACCAACATCGGGAATGGGTGATATTGGAGAATTATATACCACAATTTATCCAGCTTCTTGGAGCAAAAAATCAAGATATAAGGAATCGTGCTCTAGTCATCCTTCGCATTCTTGCAAAAGATAGTGATCATGCCAAGGTACTTCAAGCTTGATCTATTATGGTGTCTTCTCTCTTTCTCTATTTATTTCCATTCCTGATGAAGGACAGCAAGATACTTAATAGTGATTATTTGCAACCGCAAGTTATAGTGTGCTTATTTCAGCTCAGCTAAACTTCATTCAACAATACCTCTGTATGAAACTAGCCGGGTTGGCTACATGGATCCATCACCAATCAGTTCTTATAGAGGCTAAACTTTCATTGCGATGATAGATTTTCTTTATCCTTGAGCTCATGTTATTTTTGTTTCACCTTCCCCATCTTCTCTCTTCTAACAAACATAAATTATGTGCACAAATACTGCAAATATGTGGCTATCAGATACAAACAAATGTGGACAGAGAACATGGATGCACATGCACAATATGCATATACGGAAATAGTAAAATACAATGCAGGCTTATGAGCCACTTGCTTAATTAAAATTCGGATCAGTTATGTGTGTGTGAGAGAGAGGGGGAGGGGGAGGGAGAGGGAAAGGGGGAGAGAGAGAGATGTTATAGTTGATTTGTTCATTCAATTGAATTAAATTAATTGATTTATTCTTGATAATTTCCATACTTCATTAATACTAAACATAAAGAAACTTTTCAATTTAGATTGAAATCACACTCATAAAATTATCCAAGGTATTGACCAACCTAATTATATTTGACATATAAACTTGGTAGATAATCAAGGAGGTGTTTCTTGATAGCAATTCTTTCCTAAAATCTGAAACATGTTGCAGGAAAGAGTTGCAAATGTTGATAATGCAATCGAGTCCATTGTTCGATCTCTTGGACGCCGTATTGGGGAAAGGAAGTTAGCAGTGGCATTACTGTTGGAATTGTCAAAGTGTAACTTGGTAAGGGATGGCATTGGAAAGGTTCAGGGTTGTATTCTCCTCTTAGTGACCATGGCAAGCAGTGATGACAATCAAGCTGCCACAGATGCCCAAGAGCTATTGGAGAATCTTTCGTTCTCTGATCCCAACATAATACAAATGGCTAAGGCAAATTACTTCAAACATTTGCTGCAGCGTCTATCCACAGGTGATTTGCATGTGACAACTGTATCAATCTTCTTAATGCAATTTTGATTAAGCCTGTCATCTATTTTGCCCTTCACAATTTTTTTTTTTAATTCTTGTTGGTGCAAGATCTTCCTAGAATAGTTGCTGCCCTTTGTAAAATGAGCTGAAATCTTTGTCACAATATGGAGTCAAACTGGGCCTAATTAATCATGCTGAATGTGTTTGTGTCAATTCATACAATTCTGGATGTCCAAGTGACATTTGACATGCCATATTAACAGCATGCTGGATGTGTGGTCACCAACTTGCTATGTATGAATTCAACAATGTAACCTGGAGTTTAAATTGTTTCTGCCAATGACTGCTAAGTGTAATATTTATATGATAACAATTTATGTTCTAGCCTTGAAGTGATTGAAGAGAGACATATTCATATTTCAAAAGTGCTTATTGACCTGTTTTTGCAGGACCAGAAGATGTGAAAACGATCATGGCATCAACTCTGGCAGAATTGGAGTTAACTGATCATAACAAAGCATCTTTGTTTGAAGGAGGTGCTCTGGGTCCTCTTCTTCACTTGGTATCATGTGGTGACATTCCAATGAAAAAAGTGGCTGTCAAAGCTCTTCAGAACCTATCAAGCTTACCTGAAAATGGCCTGCAGATGATTAAAGAAGGTGCAGTTCAGCCATTACTTGGCCTTCTCTTTCAGCACATCTCTTCGTCTTCAAGTTTACGTGAGCAGGTGGCTACCACAATCATGCACCTTGCTGTATCAACAGTATCTCAAGAATCCAGCCCGACGCTGGTTTCATTGTTGGAATCTGATGATGACATTTTCAAGCTCTTCTCATTAATTAACTTAGCAGGGCCTGATGTGCAGCAAAACATTCTTCTAGCTTTCCATGCCTTATGCCAGTCCCCATCAGCATCAAATATCAAGGCCAAGCTGACAGAGGTACACAAGAAGTTCTGTCTGTGTGTCCAGTTCTAGGATGATATTACTGCATATTCAAAGGAAAGAAAAGGAGACCATGGCTATTGTGCATAGTAGCTATTTACAATTTCTGTTAATATAGTAATTACTTTCGCACAATCCACATGCAATACATTGTGCTAAAATCTAATACCAAAAAGATTGTGATAAAACTAGATGTAATTTCTCCTGCAAAGAAAACAAGAAATGTCGGTGCATAAATGTAATTAGATACATAGATGCAATTTTATGGCCAGAGATTGGCTACTAACAAATTTGGCTCTACACTACTGGTGTTCAGAATGCCATCAAGATCCAATTTCTTAATAGTGTTCTTAAAAGATGAATCTATTCTTGCTATGAACAAAGTACCAGATAAGATAATACATGGGATGATTATTTACTGTTTAATAAACCTGTGTCAGACTAGGAAAATTGCCAAATGCAAGCACCTGAGATTTTTTTTTTCCATCTTTTATTGTCTTATCCTGCCATTCAGTTCCTCCAGATTCTTAAGTTTATGTATAATGTTTGTTAGATAGGGTTTCATCATATTGTTACTAACTTGTCTTGATAACAGTGCTCAGCCATGCAAGTTTTGGTCCAGTTATGTGAGCACGACAACCCTAATGTGAGAGCAAATGCTGTGAAGCTGTTATATTGCTTGATAGAAGATGGTGATGAAGCCATCATACTAGAGCATGTGGGTCAGAAATGCATCGAGACCTTGCTCCAGATTATCCAATTTTCTAATGTTGAAGAAGCGATTACTTGTGCGATGGGCATTATCTCAAACCTCCCAGAAAAGCCCCAGATCACCCAGTGGCTTCTGGATGCTGGGGCACTTCCTGTGATCTCTAAATTTCTCCCTGATAGCAAGCACAGTGATCCCCGTAAAAATCACTTAGTTGAAAATGCTGCTGGAGCCATGCGGCATTTTACTGCTTCAACAAATCCAGAATGGCAAACGAGAGCTGCAGAAGCTGGCATAATTCCTGTGTTAGTGCAGCTTCTGGACTTTGGAACTACCAGGATGAAGAAATGTGCTGCAATTTCTCTTGCTCGTTTTTCAGAGAGCTCACTAGCACTTAGTCGCCCAATACCCAAGCACAAGGGATTCTGGTGCTTCTCTGTTCCACCAGAAACTGGCTGCCCGATTCATGGGGGAATATGTGCTGTTGAATCATCATTTTGCCTTGTGGAAGCTGATGCAGTAGGACCCCTTGTGAGGGTTCTTCAAGATCCAGATCCTGGAACCTGTGAGGCTTCTTTAGATGCCCTACTGACATTAATTGATGGAGTTAAACTTCAAAATGGTAGTAAGGTGCTTGCAGAAGCAAATGCCATACCACCAATTATTGGATTTCTTGGTTCGTCATCCCTCAGACTGCAGGAAAAGGCTCTAAACACTCTAGAAAGGATCTTCCGGCTGCCAGAGTTAAAACAAAAGTATGGGTCCTCTGCGCAGATGCCTTTGGTTGACCTGACACAACGGGGTAACAGCAGAATGAAGTCTCTTTCAGCCAGAATACTTGCTCATTTGAACGTACTTCATGAACAGTCCTCATACTTCTAAAGAAATTCAATGTTTAATGCCTCAAAATCATACAGATCTACTCCAGGTCTGACAAGTAATGACTAGGAATGAATCCCATCTTGATTCTCTAGCAAGAAGCCTCTGCATGGCTATGAGTAAGGCTTCACGTTTTCAATGCTGGATGGAAAGTGGCTGTAGAAGGGCATCTTCTCACTTCTAGATGATGCCAGATAAGTTGTCTTGTACTGAATTCGTAACATTTTCTATCATTTTTTTTGTGAAGATAGAATATTGATAGAGAGATGGATTTTTAGAAGTGGCTTATGTTAAGTGCCACATAAATTGTTCACTTTGTACAGCTGAACGTTGAATTAGCTATTGATTTGTCTGCTGGAGAAAATGACAGATCAGGATTAGGTAACCATTGATAGACTGGTTACTGTACCCTCCCCGATCATTTTTCATTTTTTTTCCCTACTAGAATTGAATTCTTTGCACGTATTTGTGGCATAGCTTCTGATATTCTTGGTTGTTATTTTATTAGACAGAAAGAGTAGCAATGAAATAAAGCCTTGAGTGGTCCAGCTTCTGCTGGGAGTAGTGATGCACCTGTTTATGTTTACCTGCAGGAAGTCGTATCATTTGGTTGCCTTCTTTATCTTGTTCGTTTTGACAGTTTAGTGAAGTCTTCTTCGAAAAACCATTTGGTAGTTTTTGTTTTTTTTTTTTTTTTTTTTATTATTTTACTAACAACTTTGGTTATCTAAATAACTCTTGTTTTATTTTATTTTATTTCGAATTTTATTGGTTTGTAGAAGTTAAAATAACTTTTTTTTTAGATTTTTTTTTATTTATTTTGCAAGTAAAAATTTATCTTTTTTTCTACAATTTCACAACCACAAAAACTACTACAAAACTAAACACTAACTAAATCTTTTCTATTGAGGTTTTATCTAATTATGTATGTGAATTTGATGTATTCATAAGAAAAAAAATAATTATAATCATGTTTTTTCTTTATAAGCCATGTATCATGAAGGCTAACAAGCCCCTTTCATGATGGATTCTTTGCTTACCTCCTTCACAACGCCCCACCTTGCCTAATCAAACTAACGTAGTAGTGGGCAATTGGGCATCGCCAACCCTGAAGTTGCATGTTAAACTCTCATTTTCAGCCCTTTTCGAAAATTTATATGTTCCTCAAACTCAAACCACTGTTTTTTAAGGACCTTAAAATAATCAAATTCCACATTTTATCCCCAATCTATATAGTATGTTGAGATTCTCATTGCTGCATTGTAATTTGCATCCCCTGATAAATGCTGTTTATATATGTATATATATAGATATATGAACACTATCTTGGCATGAGCCAATTGAACAGAATCCATGCCCATACCCTTAAAAAAGGCATAGATTACTCGAAAAGTCTCATGGTAGAGCTCCTCCGAATCCCTGACATCCCTTATGCCCACAAAGTGTTCAATCAAAGTCCTTACCCCACCGTCTTTCTCTATAACAAACTCATCAAAGCCTACTCCTCTCAGAACCAACCTCGCCAATGCCTCTCTCTCTACTCCCAAATGCTCCTCAAAGGCTGCCCGCCAAACGAACTCACTTTCACTTTCCTCTTCCCCGCTTGCGCTTCCTTTTACTCCCTTCTTCATGGAAAAGTAATCCATACCCATTTCATAAAATCAGGTTTTGACTTTGATGTCTATGCCTTGACTGCTTTGGTTGACATGTACGCAAAATTGGGTGTTCTCATGCTGGCACGCCAAGTGTTTGATGAAATGATTGTGAGAGATATACCCACTTGGAATTCATTAATTGCGGGTTATTCGAGGAGCGGGGATATGGAGGGTGCGTTGGAATTGTTTAAATTGATGCCTAGTAGGAGTGTGGTCTCTTGGACCACAATGATATCTGGGTATTCACAGAACGGAATGTACACCAAGGCATTGGAGATGTTTTTGAAGATGGAGAAGGATAAAGAAGTTAGGCCAAATGAAGTGACCATTGCAAGTGTATTTTCAGCTTGTGCAAAACTTGGTGCATTGGAAGTTGGGGAGAGGATTGAAAGTTACGCAAGAGACAATGGGCTGATGAAAAATTTGTATGTAAGCAATACTTTGTTGGAAATGTATGCTAGGTGTGGTAAAATTGATGCAGCGAGGCATGTGTTTAACGAGATTGGCAAGAGGAGGAATTTGTGTTCTTGGAATTCGATGATGATGGGCTTGGCTGTCCATGGAAGAAGCAATGAGGCCCTGCAGCTTTATGATCAAATGCTGGTAACCATGGTTTTTCTTTGTTAGCTCTTTGTATTAGCAGTTTATTGGAAAACACAATTTCGGATTCTCGTTGACTTGTTCCCATGATGTTGATGTCATTGCAGGGAGAAGGAATTGAACCTGATGATGTCACATTTGTAGGACTTATTTTGGCGTGCACTCATGGAGGCTTGGTTGCAAAAGGCTGGCAACTTTTTCAGTCAATGGAGACAAACTTCAGTATTGTTCCCAAATTGGAACATTATGGCTGCATGGTCGATCTATTAGGGCGTGCAGGTGAACTGCAAGAAGCTTATGATCTCGTTAAAAGTATGCCAATGAAACCAGATTCTGTAATCTGGGGAACACTTCTGGGAGCCTGCAGTTTCCATAGTAATGTTGAATTTGCCGAAATAGCTGCCGAATCTCTCTTTCGAGCTGAGCCGCGGAATCCAGGAAATTATGTAATTCTTTGCAATATATATGCGTCAGCGCAACGGTGGGATGGGGTTGCGAAGCTTAGAAAGCTTATGAAGGGTGGGCAGATCACGAAGGCAGCAGGATATAGTGTTATCGAAGGAGAAGGTGAAATTCACAAGTTCATTGTGGAAGATAAATCACATCCAAGACATTATGAAATATATGCATTACTGAATGAGATTTCGACAAAGATGAAGTTACAAATAACCGAGGATGATTTTGAACCTGAACTTGAAGAGTTATTGTTAATGGAAGAGATGTGATATGTTTGTCATTACTCCCTCTTTCAAGTGAACCATCAATTGCTGGTTCCTTTTTGCTGCATGCCTGATGGTGTATATTAGCAACAACTGCAGCACGATATTCTACATATTCCCCACTGCATCAACTCGTTCTCGTTATCGTTATCATTTCATTATCCATTATCTAGGATGTTCACGCATTGCTACGGGTTATTTTTTAAAACAGGTTACTTATGAAAATACTTGTTGTTTTTAATTGTGTGAAAATTGAAAGATAAAAAGGTGCTTTTTAAGCCTGCAATCAAGAACTGATATTATTAAAATGTATATGATTTAACTTTTAAGCAATGAATAAGTAAAATGTTAAAAACTTGCTTAGGCTGTTGGAATTTTATATAAAAATTAAGTTGTAAAATATTAAGACATCAATCTAACATAAATATTGTTTGAGTAACTCAAAACAAAAAATCACATGATGAATAAAAAGAGTATGAAAGTTTAATTTTTAAGTGAGAAGTGAAATATCAACAGCTGTTAGCAAGTAAACAGTAACAAATACTTGTTAACTTCTTGTTACTGCAAGGATTAAAATAATTAAATGCTTGCAAAAACATTTTATGTGTTTATTTATGTATTTGAACCCAAAATATAAAATGTGTATAACACATACCTCAAACACTCATTTTAGAAGATAAATTGTTTCCCTCACAAGAAAGTAATTTAAAAACACTTAAAACCTTTAAACTTTCGTGGGCATACATTAGTCAATGCATTGGCCGCCTAGTCTCATTCAATTGAATGAGAATAGAAAAACTTTATAAAGGTAAAAAAAATTAAAAAAATCCAAAGCTCAATCCCCAACAACATAAAAATTAAAGGATGAATTGAAAAAAAAAGAGATAAAAAAACCCAACTCTAGCTAGCATGCCAAACATATGATCAACTTATAAGGACTAAATAACTCTTTGGCAAACAAAATAAACAAAGATGAAACTTGAAAACAAAAAATAATAAAAATAAAAAAAGATCGAGTCAACTCACATTAACTCGACCAGCCTGTAACTCAAGATACAAGATCATAATAATTCCATAGAAAGAAAAAAGGCACAACTCATGAAGCTAAAGGCTTAATAATATAGTATCGAATGATGAAATAATTATTTTTTTTTTTAAAAAATCCAAAGTTAAATTGGGTTAATCTTTAAAATTTATGTTCTAGGTCATGAGACTAGTTAACCCATAATAAACACACCCAAAAAAATCACAAAGAAAAAGTCCTAACCATCCAAATAAAAAAAATAAAAAAAATACTAATCAAAAGAATAATGATCAAATTTCATACAAAAATTAAATAAAATAAAACAATGAGGAATGAAATTAAAAAATAAAATAAATCAAGAAAATAGTAAAACATATATAAAAAATAAGAACCGAATCTGATATTAATATTAAATGAAGTAAAAAAATGAGGGATTAAATTGAAAAATAAAAAAAATCAAGAAAATGATAAAAAAAATTAGTAATTAAAAGAATGGAGACCAAGTTTAATAAATAAAAAAAATTAAAGAATAATAAAATTGAAAAAAATAATCAAATTCTATAAATTATTTTAAATAAAATAAATAGTAATTAAAAAAATAGAAAGTAAATTCAAAGAAAAACCAAGTTGAAGAATTGGACTAGAAAATTGAAAGGAGGTGTGAGAATTGAAGGAAGAGAAAGGAAAAAAAAAGAGAGAAAGAAAAAATTGATTGCGAAAAACCAATAATTCATTTTTCAAATGGTCACCCAAACATACAGGGGATGCACGAGCACTTTTTAATATTGTCTAAGAATTTGGATTTTAGCTAACAAGTAACGTTGTATGTGCCGCCTGAACTTTATAGAAACACCCGCGGGTGCATTGCACACACTAATTATTTTTTAATAATATTTAAAGTTGGTAAATTATTAAATCATACGTGATAATAACAAAAGAAATATAATGAGAAGACAAAAAAGACTTAACAATAAGTTTAAGATTTGTTTCTATTAAAATTATTAAGTTATTTACTTTGAAAAAAGTAAAAAGACCAAGCAGTCCTGGATGTTAGGCAATTTGTTTTTATTTTTATTTTTTTAGATTATTTTAGTTTTTTTTATTTAACTATAATTAATTTGATAATATCAAATAAACATCATGAAAAAATGATTTTGCCCTCCAATTTACGCTCCCTTGGCTTGTATTGTAGAAGAAAAAAATTATTATACTATATCAATTCATAATGAAATGAGTTTTGCTACACAGTGAATTACTAATGTCTTTTAGTTTTTTTTTATATATAATAAACAAAGAAAACCAACTTTATTATTATTAAGGATTTGGTTAAAAGTCAAAACTGTCAAGAAGTCCAAGTTATGGTGATCAAAATATCTTGGGCCATCGTCGCTATTTGCATCATCACAGGTCACATTGTGGGCTCTTGTCCCTATTTCGAACTGCGCCAGCACGACCCATACTGTTGCTTGAACGTATGCCCGTGCTCTAGTCTCTCTCTTTCAAGATTTTTCCTCCTGAAAATAAAAAGAAATAAGCACAACCTTTTCTCCACTTTCTTTTTAAAATCGAAATATATATAAGTGCTCCACCGATTTTGAATTTCTTTTACTGTAAAATTAGGGCAATCTTCAGAACAAACACTGCTAGTGGAATCAAATCACTAGGTTAGTATCAAAGAGAAGAAGTTTTTCTTTGTGATTTCAAGGCTTTCCTATTTTCATTTTTTTTCTTTTACGTTTTAATGACATCTTTTGATTGGGCAATTAATATTTGTGTGTTTGTAATTGCAACCTGCTTTACTATTTATCTTGTTTTGATTCTCCAGATTAAAAAAATAAATTAATTCCTGTTTCGTTACAGAATATCGGACGAAGGCCGACGCGATTACATCACAAAAATGGTATTGGTAGCTTTTTCCTTCTTCTTTTTTATTCTTTTTATTAAACTTATGATTTATTAATTCCTGAATTAGAAAGAAGAAGAAGAAGAAGATTACTGTAGTAGTTAGTATCTGTCTGCTAACTGCCTTCTTTATTAGGCAACACTAGCTGATTCTTTCCTTGCTGACCTTGATGAGTTATCCGACAACGATGCTGATATTGTCGTAAGTCTCTCTCTCTCTCTGTGCGCGTGTTATATTTTTTATTTTTGTTAGTTAGAGAATTAAGTTTGTATTTTAGTTGTTTGGTTAACCTTGTTGGATAATTTTGTAGGATGAAGATGATGATGTTGAGGCAGGAAACATGGAAGAGGATGTCGATGGAGACTTGGCAGACATTGAAGCTCTTAACTATGATGATTTGGACAGTGTGTCAAAATTGCAGAAAACACAACGATTTAATGATATAATGCAGGTTATCATTTTTTATCCATTTATATTCACTTCTCTCTCTCTGTACTTGTTGGTTTGGCTAAATGGTATAAACTTCTCGTCTGCTCACTCTATGCATGGTTCTGTTGCCTTTTCATGTTCCTACCTTTCCCTTTTATTTGTTTTTGAAGGCTTCTCTATAAGAAATAAAATTCATGTTGGTGCTCTTTTCTTAAAAGAAGTTTTTTGATCAACCATTAATTCTTCTAAGGCTACCTCTTTTTTTTTTCATTTGATTTAATTTGATGCTGCCCTCAGTAAACCTGATGTTGTGTTTATCCTGCTGTTTAAATGCTAGAAAGTGGAAGATGCACTTCAGAAGGGCTCAGATGTCCAAGATCATGGAATGGTATTGGAAGATGATCCTGAATATCAGCTAATAGTGAACTGCAATGCATTGTCAGTTGACATTGAGAATGAAATTGTTATCATACACAATTTTATTCGTGACAAGTACCGGCTGAAATTTCCGGAGCTTGAATCTCTTGTCCATCACCCAATTGATTATGCTCGTGTTGTGAAGAAGATTGGAAACGAGATGGATTTGACCCTTGTTGATATGGAAGGGCTTATACCTGCTGCTATCAGAATGGTGATTTCTGTGACAGCATCCACAACAAGTGGCAAACCGCTTCCTGAAGAAGTCCTTCAAAAGACAATTGATGCTTGTGATCGAGCTCTTGCACTTGATTCAGCGAAGAAGGTGGTCCTTGATTTTGTAGAAACTAGAATGGGTTACATTGCACCAAATCTTTCTGCTATTGTTGGTAGTGCTGTTGCTGCTAAACTTATGGGGATGGCTGGTGGTCTCACAGCCTTAGCCAAGATGCCTGCCTGCAATGTTCAGCTTCTTGGTGCCAAGAAGAAGAACCTTGCAGGATTTTCTACTGCAACATCCCAATTCCGTGTTGGTTATATAGAGCAAACAGAGGTGTTTCAGTCCACACCACCTTCTTTGAGAATGCGTGCTGGTCGACTATTGGCCGCAAAATCAACACTTGCTGCACGAGTAGATTCTACTAGAGGAGATCCATCAGGAAACACTGGAAGAACCCTTAGGGAAGAGATTCACAAGAAAATAGAGAAGTGGCAAGAGCCTCCTCCTGCAAAGCAACCTAAACCACTTCCAGTTCCTGATTCTGAACCTAAGAAAAAGAGAGGTGGGCGGCGCCTAAGGAAGATGAAAGAAAGGTAGTGTAGGTTTTTGTTTTTATATGTTTGTTATTAGGTGATTTTTTTCTTTGAATCTTGGGTAACCTCATAGTGCATGGTTTTCCAGATATGCGATAACTGACATGAGGAAGCTTGCCAATAGGATGCAATTTGGGGTACCTGAAGAGAGTTCTTTGGGTAAATTCTTCTCTTTAGCTTGTTGAGATTCTGAAATAGTTGTGAATCTATACCTCATAATATATTCTGATCTAATTCTTAGTATCTAGCTCTTTCGTCACTTTAAGTGCTCAATAAGCAGGAAAATATAGACCTTTTGCCATCACTGAAATATATACAAACACAATACCCCCTCCTTTCCACCTACTGGTTTGTTTTGGAAAATTATGTTGCTAAACTTCCTACATATCGTATTCTTTATTTCTTTCAATTCATTGTAAGAATGAAAGTTTCAAGGAAAACTAATTGGCAAGGTTTTTTTTATTATTATTATGTCTGTTGTTATAAATCTAGAATATATTTTAAATTCTTTTCTTTTGGTTTGCAAATTCTCCTTGACACTTAGGTGATGGGCTGGGGGAAGGTTATGGTATGCTTGGTCAGGCTGGGAATGGCAAGCTGCGTGTATCAATTGGTCAGAGCAAACTCGCAGCGAAAGTTGCTAAGAAGTAACCCCTTTTTGCTTCGTTTGAATCTTTATTCTTTTTCCATCAAAGCTACAGTTTTATGATTCTTAAAGTTTCTCTTTAATTTTTCTCAACTTTAGCTTGGAACTCAAATTGGTCAAACTTGTTTGCATTCCATCTCAACCATTCATGGCCTTATTGTTTTTAGGTTCAAGGAGAAGAATTATGGAAGCAGTGGTGCTACTTCTGGCCTCACCTCAAGTCTGGCATTTACTCCTGTTCAGGTTTGTTGTATTTTTTGTCTATTTTGATTATGAATTGCTTCTATCAATGGTAATTTGAATAACAAATTCAAGCTGGTGCTGCTGGCACTGATGAGAAAGATTTACAAAGGAAGGAAAAGTGTATTTAGCCCAGACTCTGCAAATTTATCCCCAAACTTGACAGTGAACATAATAGTTCACCGGACCTTTTGCAATTGTTTCTGGGTTTCAATTCTTGGAATGTTAGTTGACATTGGGAAATTTCTCTTTTAAGAATTTTAAGTTTCTATATGAGATTGAATATTTTTTTTAAAAATCAAGCACTATATGGTTTTCACTTGATCCAAAAGAAAGAAATCAAGTTTTGAAGCATTTTAGAAGTAGAAATCTGTACTTTCATGTTGATCCTGTGTAATACTTGTGGCCAGATTTGCCTTCGAAATTCATTGCTGTTTGTTAGAGCAGTTAGGTGATGAAGCTTTGGATCGTAGAACATTGCTTCTTAGATTGGATGTTGCATGGCTTTCCGCTTTCTCTTGTCCTATTGCCATGTATAAAACGTCATTTTTTTTTTCTGGGCATTAGGTTCTAGTGGTGACAGGGAATGGGTTCAGGGTTGAATCTACCTATATCAGAGAATTAAAGATTCCAGAGTAGTCATAAAAGCTCTTTAGATTTCTCAACCTCATAGACCGTAATAGAACAGTAAAATTGGTTTCATCTTGCATCTGAAGTTGAGGGTTGATCATGGCCTATTTCAATTAAGATTTGCCAGGAAAATTTTCCGCCATGCCTTTTGAACTTTTTACAAATATAAATTTTTTAAGTTATGCTTTACCATATGTCAATCAAATCCAGAACAGGCCTCTTCCATAACAAAACTAAGCTCATAAAATAGTAGATAAGTGCTTACTACAATTATCATCTTGTTTTAACAGGGGATTGAGCTCACAAATCCACAAGCTCATGCGCACCAACTTGGCAGTGGGACACAAAGCACCTATTTTTCTGAGAATGGAACCTTTTCAAAGATCAAGAGGACCTGATTATGCAAAATCTCACGTTGGCTGTTTTGTATTAGTCTGTACATTAAATCATGTGCAAGGGAGATGTTTAGATGAACTTGTAACTAACCTTGTGGATTATAGTTCTTTCACCACCAGTTTTGTTTATCAACATGAGGGGTATCTTGAATCTCAAAATCACTTGGCTAGATATGACAGTCTTAAAGTCAAGATTACGCGAGCTGTTCCTTCTTATTCACTCTCATCATAACAGAGTAATGATAACAACCTTGGATACCAGATATCATATGCGCGCCAAGTTATACCTCCTGGCTTCGGAATTTTACATAAATTGTGCTTTGATTTTTCGTTTCTTATTCTTATTATGCTTTGATTTTTCAATATTGCATGTTGATGTTGCTGATCAGGTTTTAACCATGTGTATGCACATCGCCAAGTTATACCTCCTGGTTTATGCATATGCAGGAGTGTGGATCTTTAAAGAGACAGATAAACATGATGGGCATTGTCATCAACTTGAATACCTACCTTCCTGTACGAAGCAAGCTTTTCTGAGAATAATTTATCCAGAAAAGGGATGTGTAACAGCAAGGAACGAATCAGGAGAATTCAATTGTCATAAATATACAAGACTCTAAAGCGCACCAAAAGCATAATTGAATTGGGGTAAAAAGAGTAGATCATATCATCTGCCTTTCGGGCAACAGCTGCATAAACAGCCACCACCACTGAATTCAACAGAATAGTAAAGATAACCAGAATACAAAACAATAAAAAAGACTAAAAAGAAAAACATTTGAAGAACCATTATCATATTGGTAATACTGATAGCGTATTTTCCATCACTTGAGCAGGGGAAGTGAGTCACAAACACGAAATGGTTTGGATGACAGCAATAAGGATATAATGTCTAATTTAGAAGCAACATCATGTACATTAGATGCATGTATGTACACTTGATATTCTTCACCAGTCTTGGTCTAGAGTGTTCTCAACTGTCACCTTTCCTGGAGCAGCATGTTAGAGCCCTTGTTCCATTCGCATGCTGGACAAAAGTTGAATGAAGTGAGATGCGAACTATTTAAAAACAGACTGGGTTAAGATGTTTGCACATGCACAAGTGCAATCCCATGATACTACTACGTTTGTGTCCTGCAAAAGTGATAGACAAGATACTAATTTGCTGGCGCCCATTTGTTAGCACATCTCCCCTAACCAAAGCAATGCACACTTAGTTCAGACATGGAGTATAGGGGGAAAAGTCACCAGGGGACTCATAACTTGTCTGGTTTACTACCTGCTACCCAAAAGAAAGGGAAAACAAAACAGAACAAAAGAATAAGGCACCGAAGAAGGGGCAAAAAGGCATACTTTGATGATTGAAGCAGCTCCATGTCACACCAGGGCAAGCAAGCACACAGACTCGAAAGCAATCCAATAAAACAATTCAGTCGCTTGATAACAGTCCAACACAAAATACTACAAAATGCTAGCTCTATTATGACCCCCACCCCACTGGCGTCTGCGGGCCCTTCTTTTTCTCCCATCCTTTTTCGCCTTGGCCTTTTCTATCAAATCCCTCTCCCCTCGTCGTTTATACATTTTGAAAGTCACATGTCTGTCTGCAGCCATCTTCCTCACCTTCTCTGTGATCTCTGCTGCAAACTGTCTGTTATACAATTTCCTTAAACCACGCATGAGCTTAGCAAAAGTTTCTGGTTTTGGCATTAAATCAGCATCCATCATGTCCAGACAATATGAACATGCTTCCTTCACATGCCCGTTTGAGAACAGTGCATGAATCCAAATTGTCCATGAATCCACATTAAGCTCGCATCCTTTAGTCACAATGCAACTCCAAAGATCTTTAGCCAATTCAAGCTTCTCACCTCGCAGCAAGGCATTCAATAAATCCTTCAGTATGCCATATTGACGACTAGACAAAAGACCTCTCTCAACCATTTCTTTGAAATATTGACAAGCCTCGACCAGGTATCCATGCCCTAGAAACCCATTAATCATAATAACAAAAGTATCAAGTCCTGGACTAAGGCCACTTACTTCCATTTCATTCCAAGCATCAACACCAGCATTCACCTCCCCCAACCTGCAGGCCAATCTAATCACTACATTATAAATACTAGGATCTGGAATACAACCAATCTTTTGCATCTCCCCCATCAATTCCTTGCACTCTTCCAACTCTTCCTTCTTCTCATGGGCCAACATCAGATGCAAATAAGTCAATTGATTGGGCATATGCCCTTTCTGTATCATGCTTTGCAAAATCTGATATCCCTTATCTATCATCCTCCACTTGCAAAAGCCACTTACCAAAGCAGTATAAGTCACAACATCAGCATCACAACCACTTCTCTCCATCTCAACAAATACTCTCATCGCCTCATCCATCTTCTCCTGCCCACAAAGTGCCTGAATCAAAATGGTATAAGAAGTCGCATTAGGGTCGCATCCTTTCCTCCTAATCTCCTTCAATAAATCAAAAGCATCCCCCATTTTCCCGGCCGTTGCATACCCACTTAACAAATTGTTATACACCACAATATCTGGCTCAAACCCCGCTTCCCTCATTTGTACCAACACATGTTTAGCCTCCAATAACTTCCCTTCCTTGCACCAACCATACAACAAACATGTAAAATGCTTCAAACTTGGACTAAATCTCACTCTCATATCCTCAAAAAGAGAAGCAGCTTCCTTAACACTACCGTTCTTACACAAAGCATCCAATAAACAACCAAACACATACTCATCAGGTTCACATCCATACTTTGGCATCTCATCTAAAACTTCAATTGCCTTGTTCACCATTCTAGAAGAAGCAAACCTCCTCATAACAACAACAAATACTTCACTCGTTATTAACACACTATTATCTCTCCTCATTTCCTCCAGCAAAGCCCAAACAGCACCAAATTGTTTCATTTTACTCAAAACCTTAATCATAGCCTTATAATTCTCATAACAATGTCTATAACAATGCTGCTTCGATGCCCAGACAAAGAATTTATAAGCTAAACTCCCAGCATCGCCGCAGCGATTCAAGACACGTTCAGTGAGACCATTACGCAGTACAACACCAGATTCCTGTAAAGCAAGTTCTAATTTTGGAACTCTAGAGTGAAATTTCCTGAGTAATCTATATACCTTCTCGACATCGCTTGCAAATCCATCGACTTTGTTGTCCTGTTCGTGTGGTTGTGGTTGTTGGGTTTTAAGAGAAATAAGACCAAACCCATTGGTTGTTTTGTTTGATATGTTGTTGCTGGGGTTTTGGTGCAGTTGTTGTTTGTGCATGAGGAGAAGGATGTTAGAGTGAAGCGAGGCACTGTAATTATTCTTCGGCCCTTCAAGGATAGAGAAGAAGATTATCTTTGAAGAGACCCTCTGCATTATTTTCCTTCTCTTGATTTGAATTATTGTTTCTTTCACCTCCAGGTTTTCCTTTATGTGTCTTTGCTGATGGAGTAAGAGACTTGTCGCTTAAACATTTTGGGGTTCTCAAAGAACGACTTGTCTTTTTACTGAGTTTACCTTGAAAAGACGGACAGACTCCTATCCTACAACTAGCCTTTGAGAAGAAATGTTACTGAAGATTTTTGTTTGATGCAAGTTTAGTTTTTTTATTACGAGGATTTCGTCTTCATTTGTTTTCTCGGAATACTAAGAAGCAATCAAGCAGGCACCGGGGGTATCCTCGGAGATCTGCAGGTGGGCACTCTTCCCTCACACTGATCCAGCGAACTCCGGAGCACCTTGGTTTACATGCTACTTGCTTGCGAGCAATGTTGGGCAAGAAGTTTACTGCAAATTCTACGAATTTTAATTGCTAAGAATTTCCAGTGACCATATTCAATGCTGTTTTTTTTTTAATTGAAAATTATTGTTATCCGGTAAAGGGAGTTCAGGCCACCCATGCCCTGCCCACGGAAGAAGTTTCTTCCAATCCCTGTAAATCTTCATCATTTCATGGTGGTCTTTGAGGGGTCATTTTTAGATGGTAAGCACAAGAATCTTTGGACCAGGGAGCGGCTAGGAAAGAAGATCAGAAAAGAACCACCTAGAAAAACGTAGAAAAGAAAACGCACAGGTGTAACTGAAAGGATAAACTTCTAGGAGAAATCAATTTTATCAACAAGATCCAAAACCTACATATTCCTAATTTTCTGAGAGGTTTGACATTATTGTTCCAAGTGTTGTGTGTAACCTGGGTTCATGTTAGGGCCAGTAGTATCAGGGAACCCCAGGATTAGCCCATCAACATCCACAGGGAGTAAAAGCTTTTGCCACAGGCATCCTGTGGAGAAAAGCTCTTGTGGCTGAACAATCATCGAAATATCATTATTTCTACGCAAAACACCAATCACGGTAACAAGGCTGCCTTCTTGTACGTACCTGCCGAAACAGACAGAAATTTCCAGCTCGTAAGCTTCGGCAAAGTATGCACAAAAGCAACAGAAGACCTAGGTTAATAGATTACCCTTCTTCCAAACGTAGTAGACGGGCCTCGGCTGACAGGTTTCTTTCTTGCAACCATTTCCTCAAGTTAGAAGATAGGGTTCTGCATTGCCTTGTAGTCACAAGTTTGCTCTCAACAATCAAGGGAACAACTTTACAACCAGAACCAGCTTTTACCATGGCTCTGATACCAGACTTTCGATCAGTTATGTAGAAGTCTGTGGAGAACCTCTGTCAGGTAGAAATTCCAAACAGAACAACATCAAACTTCCAAAAATAAAAATGACTCGCCATGATTTCTAGATTCAAGCGCAGCATTAACATGTAACTGAACTAGTGGAAAGAGCCACAGAGCTTTTTTATTGACATACATGCCAAAAACATGAAATTGATTTCATGATGAATTTAACAATAACATGTCGCCTCAAATCCTGACAAATGGATGGTCTATTTCTTAAACCAAGCATTAACATATGTTATATTATACAGTCATGCTTGTCCAATTTTAATTGCTGCATGAGCAAGATCCAAAGAAGATGTTAACCTGCTTTTAATACAATAGGAAAGTGTCAAATATCAGACCTATATCAAATACTGTAAGCGACTCATCACCTGGATAAATTAATTATCTGATCTTAAGATTTCATGTTTTGCAAATGGTAATTCATAGTCGAATGATTTATTGAGGAGGGCACTACAAAAATGTAGTGAAATGTTGACTGACAGAAGAGCAGCAATCCTGTGGTCTCTTCATGATCATCAATTTACACTATCAAAGAAATCTTGACTGCAAACAGAATTAGGTCAAATTAAATAGTTTGTAAAGCATCAGAGACGGGAAAATCTATGGGAGAGGCCAGAATCTGGGAAGTTTAAAAAATGCAGAAATTAGGGAAAGAAAAAAAAAGTGGCAAGGCAGGAGAAATTCAACAAGGTGAAGTTAGCTATCAAAACAATGGCATAGCATTCATAACTGCCGCAAGCTTTATCATACAAATTGCAGCACGACAATCAAACAACATGTCCATAGACTATGAAACTAATAAGAATGCCAATTTCTTGATAAAAAAAAAAAGAGTACAAATAGGGAAGGTGGAATTAGATGCTGAACTGATTAAAACAATGAGCAATATTATGCTAAGATTTTGATCTTCCATTTATAGGGTGTCATTGCTTGGTGCAAGAGTTGCAACCATAAGATTGTAGGCTTGAGCCTTAATAACAGCCACTTTGTGCATAATGCTGAAGTAAGGGATTGTTTCCCATTTTCTTTCTCTAAGCTCTGGTTTAGTTTATCATAGCTTGGTAATCGTCTGTTTTGCAAAAACTAATAAATGTACAAAAATAAACTAAGATCGAGAGACGAGTATATTCAATAAATGCACAAAGCATCTCTAGTTTTCTGTAGAGATAGACTGTAACTGCAACTAACTACTTAAAGTGAAGTTATGTGAATCAGAAAGGAAACTGACATCAGCTATAAACCCAGTAGAAAATACAAATAAAGTAATCGTTCTAATTGTAAAAGTTTGTGAGTAAAGAGATATCCATACCTCGCAATATTTTAGATTCCACTGTAAGCATGATGTATTAGCATTCATTGGCTTCACTCCAAAACCTCCATATTCATACAAAAGAGTAGATACGTAGGTACATCTGGCAGCTCTCTCATATGAAGATTCCAGGGAAACGCTTCCACAGGATACCAGCTAAAATCATGAACAAAAGATTTTTTTTAAAAAAAACAATTGATGCTTTGTCAGCCAGAAAATATTCTGCTAAGTGATATCTGATCAGGGTAATATAGGCAAGATTAGCAGGACGGGCTCATCATGTTCCATCATGCAATCAGCTTCTTTAACTGATGCCTCCGTTATCATGACTTTCTCAGACAGCTATCTGTGCTATGAAAACCGAGTGCTTAATTTTCTAGACAATATTGAGTCATATTAGTTAAACTAATATTGGCAACACATACATAAAGTAGAAAAATAAATAATCAGTGAAGTTTCCAATCATTCAATACTTGGCAAGTAAAAAGGCAGCATTGTCATCATATGTCTAAGTTTTTACTACAGAATCTGGAATGTTTCATTAAATCAAAAAATATATAGATAGATATAAAAGTTGCCCTCAACCTTTGATCCACATTTTCTCTTTCACTAAAAGTACAACATCAAATCAGAAAGAGAATCCATTGGCATCCAATCTCACAAAAAAAAAAATTATGGAAAAGCAAATTAGAAATAAGAAAATCACCCACGCTCCCAAAAACAGATAGCATATCCTTTGGTTGCCATTTGACCTATTCACTTCAATTTGATAATCACCAGACCACATTCCCCATGCTTTTCCTTCAATAGCAACTCATCCAAAACCAATTGTTCAAAAACTCCATAAGGTATTTATGTTCAGATTGAACAATGCGACGGATTGAAACCCCTCAATTGAAACCATTTAAGTTAAAGACGAAGAAACGGTAACCTAGATAAAAGAAAATAAAAAATAGTACGCCAGCAATCCTATGTCTGTTTGCTCTAAAAATCCTCTCATTTTCAGCAAGTATTTCCCCTTTTTTTCTCGTTTTTTCCCCCCTAAGCAGCAACACCAAATAGCGAAACAGAAAAAACCCACCAAAAACAGGCTCATGAAAGGAAGAGAATAGAGATCAAAAGTTTGGAAGTACCCCAGTAATCTTAACAAGCTGTCCTTCAGTAGCAGAAGCAAGGTCAGAATCAGGAAAAGAACGAAGACACCAAAAGACAGCAGCTTTACGTCTCCAATTAAGCCTATTCCAAGCTAAAAAGGAAAGAACCAAAGCAAAGAGCAAGATAAAAGAAAGAAAGAAGAAAACATTATGGACCACAATGAGTATAAAAACAGAAACTGAAAGCCCAACAAAGAATACAAGTAGTAAAATGCAGACTGCTAGTTTTGGTATTGGCTTGCAACTGTGGCTGTTATGTTCTCTCAAAGTTGTATTGGACAGGTCGTTCATCACTCTCTCTCCCTATCTGTGTCTGTACGGCAACCCACTTTACTAAACCATTGAGAGGAGGAGAGGAGAGATTTTCAGCAGGTCGAAAGGGGAGATGCATACATACACACCTTTTGTTACAAACGACATGTTGCTTGTTGAATCTCGTTTTCCTTAAACGGTCCCGTTTATTGGTTAGTGGGAAGAAAGTGGGACCCTTTTATTGACCAAATCATCCCGCCATAAGCTCAAATCATGCAATGCCAGCCGCCCGATTGGCTCTAATTCGTTTTCAGAGATGTTCTTCGAGTAGAGAGGATCTCTTGCCGATTGAATTGACGATTTTTGGATTCAAAATCCGGAATTGAAGGTGAGATTGTCTGAACTGCATTGCATTGATTTATGGAGCATCTCTGCTTGTTGTTGCTATTCTTTGAGGTGACGCGATGCCATAATGGAGATGGCTGGTTGCTGTGCTTAATTTTTTTTTTTTTCCCTTTTAAAGGGATCTTAATGTCTGATTTGATTGAATTGGCACAAAAATTTGAAGTGAAGCTCTTTGATCTTTGAATTTATTGGCTTTAGGTAGCATTAAAATGATTAGATAGACATTCGCGTGATTAAAATCCTGGTCCATAGTAGAAACTTAGTTTTTCTTTTAGGTTTTTGATATGGTGGGTGGGTCTAGGAGAACGGAATGTTAAGATCAATTGTCGTACCCTCTTAGAATAAGCAAATAGCATTAATACAAGGTTAGTACGGTCTGCGTATTAAAACATTCTGCTTTCACAAGATTCCATCAGCATTTGAGAGCTTTGAGTCAAGATTACTGCCCACAACTTCTCTACATGATGGATAGCTTAGGGCCAATTTGGTAGCGTGTTTCTGGTGTTTTGGAATGTGCTTTTGGGTTGAAGAAGCATCAAGTTGATGCTTCTATAGGTGCTTTTTGGATGGTTTTTATAATAAAGATGTCAAAAACCATTGAATAACACTCAAAACAGCATCTTTTTCAGCACTTGAAATGCAACACCTTAGTGTTGCATGCACCATTAAGGCTGCCTCTTTTGGCATGAACTGCAATTATGCAACATTTAAAGGCTTTGCTAATGTCCTATAGATGTTATTTAACTATTCTCTAGAGATGCATCTAATGTTCTTTAGTTTATTTTAGTGGGATATTCAAATGTTAGAAGAGCAATTTGCAAAGAAGGCGGATAATTCTCCTGAAATTGTATGGTTACTTCATGGCTGCTTTTTGTATATCTCCTGAATCACCATGTACCTTTGATTTCAACCCTATAGTTTTCATTAATTGTTTTTACTAGGCGCAATTCACAATATGTGCACTTTAATTTGGGATCCCTCTGATCATATATTCATAATGAAATTTATCTACAAACATTGAACCACTATTGGGAAAAAGAAAAACACTGAATTGCATAAAGATAGCACAACAGCAACTCCTTTAAAGATTGGAGAGAACATGTCTCTATATCGGAGTTCTAATGCAGCATTTCTCTCCGTCTCCCCCCCACATAAAAGCAACTCTTTTATGCACACTAGCTTACTACTTACACGGCTTCCTTTATTTTCTCCATTTTTTATGGACATCATCTTTCCAGGCCCAGACCAGTAGGGACTCTAATGTGGGACAGATTCGGAGAGGTAAGATTAGAGTGGAAGCTTTTCTAGTTGCACCAAGAAGACAATTTGAATCTCTATACTCACAACAAAATCCAAATTTGTCACGTCAATTGATGCATTCCTCTGAAGCTTTCCTCTCCGATGGTCTCTCTGAATTTTGCCTCACCAAGAGCTGGAGTTCATCAATACAAGGACAATTGATAAATTTGTTTCAAGCTTCATTGAGTTTCCTCTTCAATCAAGCCCAGAAATCCCACCACTGATAATCACTGCTTGATTGATCGAAGAGGCCATCAGAGTCTAAACTCCCCCAATCTTCTTGTGATGTCAATGATCCATCAGCGGGTTCCACCATACTAATTAGGTTCGGTTCTTCTTCGAGTTCAAAATACTCTGCTTTTATGCTGCTATCTTCATCTGAGAGGACTCCTAATCCATGTTCTGGTCTTTCAATTGACAATCTAGGATTCGTTTCTGATTCACCCATAGTTGTGTCTGCATTCTCTGATTTGCCTTCGATACTGTTCACAGCTGGTCCTTGGCCACAACACTCTCCTTCCTCTCCTGGCTTCTTCATCAAATCATTAATCTTCTGTAACTGTCAAATTTTGGAAAATTCTTGGTTAGTATGTACACGAATGTTTCTGTTTTTCCCCCAACCAAGTGAACACAAAAAAATTATGAGTATAGTACCTGTATTACCAAAGCTTGCTTCTCTTTCTTCAGAGTCTCAAACCTGGAAGCCAAGCTATTGTAATTGGCTCGTAGTATGCTGAAGTCTCTTTCAAGCTGCTTAGACTTCCATCTAGCTCTCTTATTCTGAAACCATATTGCAACCTGTCGTGGTTGCAATCCAAGCTCTTTTGCCAGCTGCATCTTCTTTCGAGGCTCAAGCCTTGTTTCTGATTCAAACATAGACTCCAACGATTTAATCTGCTCATCACTAAACCTCCTTTTGTTCTTGTTCCTCTTCTTTCTGGAGGTTGTGACACCGTTCATGCAGCTAAAAGGCTCTGTCGCCGAGGGTGAATACTCTCCTCCATCAAACATCTTGTTGTTGGGATCTTCAACTGCCTTCAGGAAATTCTATTTCTTTAAATCAAATATCAATTATGGTTTGTCATAGGAGATTATTTTGGAACTGTTAAGAGTATTTGTGAGCTAGAGATGAATGTTATTTATTAGCTAAGTTTCTGTGTGTGCAAGTCTTGGTTCCTGGCCTGACTGCAATGGCTTAGTTGCTGCCTTTTATCTTCAGTATGTAGGGCTTTATATCCAGTGTGAAAACTACAGTGCTTTTCTTATGGCACCTTGGGGACGTTATATGTGCTTCAAATTTTATTTTTATTTTTTCATTTCTTGGAGTAATTTCATGGATGGGACTTTAGCTTAGGTGTCCTATTCAAGCCGGCTTGTTTATTCTTATCAATGACTTCGTAATTTCTTGTATATATTTATAAATATCTAAAATAACACAAACTTCTCCTATAAGTTATGAAAATAAATTTTTAGAAGTAATCCTACTGGTTATTTTTGAAAATATTTTTTATTTAAAAATATATTAAAATAATTTTTTTATTTTTTTAAAATTATTTTTAATAGTGATGCATATGAAAACATCAAAAAAAAAATTATTAATTTAAATTAAAAAAATTAATTTTTAAAATAAGCTTGATCGCAAAAGTTGTAATCTGAATTTATAACTTTTGATTGGAGAATCTTGCATGATTCAGGCTTTGAACACATTTCAAGATGAAGTCTTTATCAGTTTCCATTACCTAAAATAATTAATTGAGATTTTCTCGCGTACACACAGTGTGAAACCTTTTTTTCTGGGAACCAAAAAGTCCAAATGACAAGCTATGTCGATTCTAAATCACTTTGGATTTATTTATTTGTTCTCTTCTCTCTATTGCCTTTGTCTTTGAAGAAGAACAACTGGAACCTCGCTGGTTAAGATGTTAATAGATTGATTTTGGCATCTAACTGAACTGAATTGTCGAGGTCTGTTACTGCTCTCACTCGAAGTGTTCATGTGCTGCAGCAGGCATAACCTTTATGTTGATTTATTTGTTTGGAAGTGTGATTGTGGTTAAGATTAAATTAATTTATTTTGTAATTTTTTGTATTTAGATTAAACCTTAATGTTAACAGAATAGAAAAGTCGAGAAATTAGCGAATCGAAGCAAATTTTAAGTGATTTGTGTTAAAATTGTACTTAGATTTTTTAAAATGATTGAAAATATAATAGTGGTTGTTTTTTAATAAGTTTATTTTTTAATATTAATATATCAAAATAATTTGAAAATATAAAAAAATAATTTAAAATAAATAAAAAAATTTAATTTTTTTAAAAAACATTTTAAAATGCTAAAACAAACAAGTTTTTTCTACCTTTCATATTGTTTTCAACATGATGATGTCGGCAACGGGAGTCACATGGTGCCACTTAGCTATAAGCAGGCATTTATATTGTTTTCATAATTTTAAGAAAGCCTACATCAAATGTCTTCAGAGTTAGGATTACAGGTTCAGTCTCCAGATTTGCTAGACAGATTATCGATCTGTGACATCTTTGTTGATGATGCTCTCCATAGTATTCAGACATGTCATCTGCCTTCTTCCATGTGCAGTTGATCAGTCGTTGTCTTGCCACGCTGGCAGAGCTTATATGTCATCTGCGAAGCATGGTGTGCTGGACACGCTCAATCTCACCAGGAATAGAAAATAAACCGAATGCTTTATCACTAATGGAGCTGTTATTACAGTGTCTTTTCCAACACCTTTTGCATTCGCAGGATGTTTCAGGAACGTATAATTACTTTGGCTCTTTCTTCTTTCGTTTCAAGTATATTTGATGGGGAAATGTAATCCAGTTACATCGAGTACTCCTTTCCCATAAGAATGAATTTCCTTCGCTGAACTTACCACTTTGACATAAACACACCTCCAATTAACCTGTACATATACATTTTATTGAATTATCTTTTGTTTATTTAATTTTGTATTTCGAAAGTATTTTTAAAAAAATTTAATTTTTTTTAAATTAATATTTTTTATGTTTTCATATTATTTTTATGTTGATATCAAAAATAAATTTTAAAATAAAATATATTATTTTAATTTATTTTTAAATAAAATATATTTTAAAAAATAATTATTATCATATTTCTAAACCCTTTACTCGTCATATTTGGTGGAAAGAGATCAGTAAAGGTTGTAAACAATCTATCTCCTTTGCTTTGTAAGAAGAATTTCAAATCCTTGTGAAAGCTATGTACAATCGTAAAAATAAATGGGTTTTTAAGTCTTTGTCTGTTATTGCTATTTAGCTGTATTTTTTAAAAATAATTAATTTTAATTTTTTTATATTTTTAAAACGTTTTAATATATTATTATTAAAAAAAAATTTAAAAATAAAAATATAATTTTTTAATATATATAATTTTTTTAAAAACAATAATTCACTAAAATAGTTAGAGGTTTGGAACCGCTGTTGTTGGCATTTGAAACAAGATTTTGTTTGACAGTGTAGTTGTGGTTGTTTATCAAATGGTTTTTCGTGTCAAAATACATGTTAATAATATTTTTTTATTTTTTTAAAAATTATTTTTAATATCAATATATTAAAATAATTTAAAAACACTAAAAATATATTAATTTAAAATTAATAAAAAAATTTAAACTTTTTTTAAAAAAAATTTAAAATACAGAAACAAAAAATATTCAAATCCGCAACTTGAGCCGTATTTAAGAAGAGTTAGGTGAGCGAGCGAGGGAGTGAGTCCCAGACTCAGCTTAACGTGCCTGACTTTGTTACCCCCACCAACATCAATTCAATATCTTTAGTTTTATCTGTCCAAAATAACATTAATTTTTTTTAAAAATGGAATAGTATTTCCAACCCCATCCAATTGGATTAGTTGCCTTGGAACAAGTATCTTAACACATCACCCAATGATATTATGCCAGCTGCAACGGGTCAAAACGGAGCGTCCATTTTTGTCGTCATTTTTCTTTTGGAGTTTGGGTGGGGGCTTCAGGTCAGTAGGTACGTGTCGAGACCTCTATGGTTCAAAGTAGAAACTAGAAAGACTGTTTTACATACAGGCGACACGTGCTCATTGTTGCTGGGGAACCGGGGCCCCCTATCTGGGTTTTTTTGCTTTTTAATTATTGTTTTATTTTTAAATTGTTTAAATATATTAATATTAAAAATATATTTTTAAATACAAAATATTTTAAAAAACAATTACGCAAAGAAAACGGACTCTAGAATCGTCAGTGGGGGCAGTTTTTTTTCTTTTAATTTCAAAAAGGTTTTTGTCCTATTCTGCTTTTTTTTGTTGCCTTCTATCTGCCTGACACGTAGTGCTGCTGCCCTCTTACAAGTGTATTCAGAAATCCAACTGACAAGCTAAAACTAAAAGAATTTATGGTTTTAATGTTCCTTATTGTTCGCATGCTTATTAATTATTGTTGATGTTATTGTTCAATCAATAATGCTGATTTTCATTATATATCTTGGCCAATTGCATTTTTTTTTAATTTCAACATTTTATGTAATGTTTTTTTGATAATTTATACGTTGATAATTCCTTCTTCTTTTTTTCAATTTAAGGTTTTTAATAAAATTTCAAATTTAAAATTAAGACCAACTTGATGAAATAATATTTAAACTTATAATGTAAAAATTAAAAGGAAAATGATCAAGATTTAAAAAAAAACTAGTTTTTTTCCAATTCATCCAAACATACTTTATTTACTCGTTTTGTGTCCCTTTATTTCTGGATTTCATATTTAGATCTTAAAACATAATTTTTTTTCTTCACAATGCCTAAGTTCCTAGGGAGAAAGTGATCGGAAAATGAAGAAGAGAGAAAATCATGAAGAAGAGAAAAAAGGATTGATTGGAAACATTTCAACCATAAAAAAAAAAAAAAATCTTAGTGTTAATTAAAAAATTTTTTACAAGAAGAGTCATATTAAGAAATTTTTAAACTTTCATCTCGCTAAAAGAAGTTAATCAGGGCTAGGAAAAAAGTTTCTAATCATTTCATTTAGTGTTTTTTTTTTCTATTTAAAAGCTTTTAAGTTAAAATTGATTTATTAAGATATTTAGGGTGTTTTTAGATTAAAAAATAGTTAAATATGACTTTTAAAGCCAAATTATTTCTAAAGTGTTTTCCAATGAAAACTTTCTTGGCAAATGGTTTTTGCGGTCCAAGAAGTTGGAAACTCGAGTTTGCTTCCATCTAAGATTGTTGGCGATGAAATAGACGCGACACATCATTTGTTGTCTAAAAAAATAAAATGGTTTAGGTGTGCTGGCTTGAGTTACCAAACCCAAATACATGAATTTATTTTTAAAAGCCCAAGTGTTCGACCACCCAAGGCAGGATGCTTGACCTAGTTTTAATTTTTTTTCTCTCTTTACTTAAAAGTATATATTTCATTTTTTAATTTTTAAAAATATATTTTGTATATTATTTTATAAAATTATTAAACAAATTATAAACATATTAATATATTATTTATTTATACCATTCATTGTTTTTAGTATTTTTGAATAAGATCATCAAAGTTTTTTAAATTTAAAACTATTCTTTTTATACAACCCCTCACAATTGTTTTTGTAGTATTCAGTTTCTTTGCCCCGAGCTTCAATTCTCGCCATCATACGATTAGATAAAAAAAAATAGTGTAAGGTTTTATTAAACCTAGCCGGATCAATAATTGAAGCTATGAGTTTGCAAGTTAACTAGAATTGTCTTAAGTGCATTAGAGATTTTGTTGTCTCATTATTAAAAATTGATATCTCTAAACTTTTTTTTAAGTCAATTGAGTTTTGACCGATAGTCTAACCCACATGTGAAAAAGGTATATTTATCCATGCATGTCTTTTATTTTTATGACTTAGTATTTGGTTTGTGGTAAAATCTCTTTTTAGCATTTATTTAAATATATGATCCTCAATCTATTTTATTATACATATACATTATAGTTTGAGTTCATGGTACTTATTTTTTTCATAGAAAAATCATTGGCCTCTACCATATATTGCTTGAAGTGTCCTGAGAATAGTGAAATTGATTATAAGACAAAGTGCATTAATGTGTCATGCACACTGTTTTCAAATTGAACTTTTTTAGTTGGAAGGAGTAAAGGAAGCTCTATCCAAACTGTTATAATCCAATTTTAGGCTTTCTTTAAAACTATCATGTTCCTTTTAAATTTCATGGTTTTACATTTTAATCTTTAAACTTTATTTTTATCATTTTAGTCCTTAAGTTATAAGAGATGACAAAGAAAATTACTGAAAAATAACAAGAAAAAAAAAGGAATTTGGTTGGTCATATTTTGACAATAAAAAAAATCAATTTTGATATTAATGAATTTTTCATAGGAAGGTTAGTCTATTTTGTAGTGTTTTTGCCCATCAACGATATTGGAAAAAAAAAATATCAAGTCTTATTAATATTTGGTTTGATCTTTAACTTTTTAAGGGATTTTAGAGAAAAAGGATTTTAAATTCTTTTGAAGTTTGGAAGTGGGTGATTTATTCCATGTTTATTTTTTGGAAAGTAGTTTCTGTGAAACTATTTTTTAAACTTTCTTGTGTTTGTTTGCCATTATAAAAGTTGGTTAACGAAAAATATTTTTTGATTAACAGAAAATACTTTTTAGTCAACGAAAAATATTTTCTGGTCAACAGAAAATACTTTTCAGTCAAAGAAAAATTTAGCTTGGTTTTCATAAAAGTGTTTTTCCTTTTAGTTGTGTTTGTTTTTCGAAAAGTGATTTCCGGGAAATCACTTTCCAAACTTTCTTGTGTTTGTTTGCCATTAAAAAAGTTGGTAAATGGAAAACACTTTCCAGTCAAAGAAAAATTTGGTCTGGTTTTCAGGAAGGTGTTTTTCTAAAAAATTTAGGTGGAAAACACTTTCCGGAAGTTGTGAAAAATTTAGAAATGTCATTATTTGCTGATTATATCAAATTTGATCCTCAAACTTTTGATTACTATATATATTTTGTTTTGAATATTTATTTTTTCATTTTATCTTTTAAAATTTTATTTTATTTTTATATTAACTTTGATCCTTATTTTTATAATTGTTATTTGCTTTTTCCTTATCATTTTTTTATTAAAATTTTTTATCTATCAAATTTGATCCTCATTTTTTATTGTCACTTACTTTATTTGAAATATTTTATGAAATGTTGATTATTATTATTTTAATTTCTTTATCTTTCATTTTTTTTTATTTTTTAGATTTGATCTCTATTATTTTGATTATTATTTATTTTATTTGAGATAATTTATGATTTTTTTTTCTATTTCATTCTCATTCAACTTTTTAATTTGTAAGATTTGATCCTCATTATTTTAATAAACTTGAAAAAAATAAAATATTAATAAGTTATTTTCCAGCTTATTTTTCATGACATAACGAAACACTGGAAAATGTTTTCCAACTTATTTTTCATTACACTACAAAATATCAGAAAATACTTTCTCGAAATTCACTTTCTCCGGAATTCACTTTCTAAAAAAAAACTACTTTCCAACAAACAAATAGAACCTTAGGTTTGTAGGAGGTTTTAGAGGTTTTTTTTTTGTCAAAATAGCCTTAAAACTATTTGGCCCGATTTTCCAGCTGCTATAAGTGATGAGAAAATTGTCGAAATAGATAACACTTTGTCTTTTATAAAAAAAAATTTGTTTCACATTGAATAAACAATATATTGTCTACTCTATAAAAAAAAGATGCAAGCACATAGATCAGGTTTAGGAGTATGTTTACCGAGACCATGTCCATGGATGCCTACTCTCTTGTTTTTTTCTAGGTCAGACATGCGAGCCTGACCTTCAAGGGCTATAATACTTTTTAATAAATTCTTAATTAATTTAATAATTGCAATGCTATTGAGCAAATCACTTTTTTATGTGATGCTTTTTAAATGTTAGATTTTTTATGCTTATATTTGCTTCATTTTTTAAATAATTATATAGGAGCCTAATATGTTATAAATGGAAAAAAGTTGCACATTAATATTCAATGGGAGTTAAATAGTCTTTTTATTGTTGGTTTTAGTATTTTTTTGATTTTATCATATAGCCACAGAAAAATTATGATTTGTTTTTGGGTTGAAACTTGTTTCTAATATTATAATGAGTTTTTGCTTAAAAAAATGTTACTAATAAAAAAAATATTTTCATAAAATAAAATAAGTTAATAAGGAAATGAGAGTATCACTTCTATAAATAAAAAATTTCACTCATTTATTTAAATTATTGAGATTCTTGTGAATTTATATCTCAATCATCTTGGATTTTTAATAGAAAAAAATGTTAATAATAAAAAAAAGAAGTTTTTCATTAAAAAAAAATGAATAAATGAAGAATATGGGCTTCAGTTTAAGAAATGCATTTTCTTTTCCATAATTTAAATCTTTTAAACTCTTATGAGCATTACATTATGACGAGTTTTTGCTAAAAAAAATGATACTAATGAAAAAAGATGTTTTCATAAAATAAAAATTAATAAAAAAAAGGGAGTTTTGCTTATATAAATAAAGATTTTCACTCCTTTGAACTATTGAGATTCTTGCAAATATTTCTCTTAATTAATTAATTTTTTTATGAAAAAACAATGTTGTCAATAAAAAAAGATTTCATTATTTATTTTAACTGTGATATAATTAAATAAAAATTAGATTAAAAATCATCAATAGCATCGTGAGGGCACAAAAGGCTAAAAGCTAGCATACACACACACACACACGCTCTACTTCGTGTCTAAACACAGTTTTTTTCCTTCTCTGTTTTTATCAATATTCAAGATCCAGGGAAGTTCCTGCAAGATTGTCCTCCTTCATTGAATTTATCGATCGACCAACAGCTGGACGGTGCCGCATAGTAAGCTTTCACGGATGCCATTTTCAGCACGGTTCTGACATAGACTACACTATCTTACCAAAATGCAAGTAGAGATAGAGTATTAATATAATTTATTTATTTTTGATAACTATAAAGTTTACAAATGGGAAGAAAAAGAAAAACGGGCGACAAAAGTGATGGAGACACTTCGGTGACAGTGACCACCATTTTTATTTGTATTAGGCGGAGGCTATCATTAGCATTTCTTTCCGTATGGGTAAGAATGGAACAATGGACCAATCTAAAATGGCGGAGTAGCAAATAAGCTACCGGGGGGGGGGGGGGGGGGGGGACGTTGAGCAGTCTAATACAGAGAGAGAGAGAGAGAGAGAGAGAGGCAAGTGGAAACTTCAAGCCATTCGCATAAAGAAATGTCCATCACAAGGCAGTGACTAGAGGCCAGAGAAGGGCAACCTGACCTAAAATGAAGGCGACGGGGGGTTGAACACGTTGGATCTACAGGGTCAATTTTATTTTGGTACGTGGAATCTGGGGGCCAAGCTGGCAGAGAGAAAGGATCAACTCGAAGTCGCTGTCATGAATTCTTGTCGTTTTTCAGGACATGTTTACAAATGCAGCCAGTGTTCTTGTGTGAACTAGAATCTGGAAAAGGATAGAGCATTGACCTTTGAAAATAAACATCAAAATCATCAAATGTCCTTGTAATAATCATTACATCCCAACCTCTGTTTACTTGGAATTTGGAGGTGCCGGGATGGTTTTTTGATGTAAGGTAACGTGACTGATTTGAGGTGGTAATGAGCCGGACATCGCCTTCGCCAGTGCCTGGGGCAGTCAGGGTTGGGTCCAGCTGGGGTTGTTTTCTTGAAAGGTTCTGACCGCTGAGTCCTTAATTGAGGTCCACAGGCTTCAATCTACAAACAGATAGTTCCTCAGTGGGCGTCCGAGTCGGGCCTCGGATCCAGTAACTCTTTAGTTCGCTTTAACGGGGCTAAGTGGCTCCTCGATCCTCAAATAGGAAAGAGATACAGAGTTGGGCCCGGAAGTTTGATCACTTGATCTTGTCGCAGAAATCTTCCTAGATAAAAACTCAAAAAACAATTTGAGTACGGTGGCGAAGTGAAGGAAAGAATTGAGATGGTTCGAGACAAGTCCATGTTCTTGGAGAATTTCTTACTGTTAATGGCTCTACGAATCTAACTTATTATTTTTACAGTCAAGGTAGTAATTCTTCGGTTTTGTTGACATGGGTTTGTGTTTGGTCGTTATAAATTCTTTATTAATTATATTGTCTCTACTTTGAATTTTTAATGGTTCTTTCATCTCAACGGGTAAGAAACAAAATATTGGGTATTCCATGGGAGTATTATTGCCATCTAATGAAAGACACCAAGACTTATACGGTTCCATTAGCCTTTCAAATTCTTAAAGCTAAGCAAGGAGTGGCTATTTGTCACTGTCTAGCCGATGATTTCCTTTTTTGGGTTCATGTTAAAGTTGCTGGTGTTGCATAAGCTGGCTATCGCACTTGCTATACACATGGATTATACTTGCTTTTGATGAAGCTCTCTAGATTGTACTATTAAGTTGATGTAGCTTGGCGGTTCTAGCCCATCAGGTGATCATCTAACATTAGATATGAAAATTTGATAGTATATAGATGATCTATCATATACTTTTAAAAACTAATAAAATAAATCTAGATCTAAGAAAATGTATTAAACAATCATGACTAATTAACTTCTTAAAACTACGATGATAATAATAGATCTAATTGGTGAGATGGATTTAAATTTTTATGGGTGATTTTATATGAATTTTTTTCTAGAATAGCTACTATATTGCAGAATGAACAATCGGATCTTTCAAAATCATATTTTGAGCATTAATGCTCTTAATATGATAATTTTTAGTACTTTTCCATGTTTTTTTGGACTGTGATTTAATTTGGAGTTTTTTTTCCTTTATGATTTTATATTTCTAGTTGTTTTATAAGGAATATAGGATTTTCTGATTTATTTGAAAGTCCTGTAACCTCCTCTTAAGGAGATGGCCATCCTATGCTTTAATTTTCAGAAAATAAATTACGAAATCAGGATTCACGTTTACAATTATCTTCGCCCATTAATTTTTTGTCTCTTTCCTTGTGATTCCTTGTCATTTTTGTCCAATGTAGCTTCCACCCGCATCATAAGTTTTCTTTGGTTTGTTCGTAACTTCTGATATCCAGTACACTTAACCTTATGAAAACTCCAAGTACTTTATCTCCGAAGACCGACCAACATTATTGGAAACAGAATGTGCAAAATTAATGATGTATTTGATAGCTTGATTCTTGTTGTTCATGGAGAAGAACAAATTTTTAGTTTGTATTAGTTCATACTAGCCGAGTAGCCTGTACTGTTTAGTAGAGAATGGAAATGCATTGAAGGAAGCAAAATGATTACATGCACGGATTGTAAGCACTTCAAAGGATGGTGATGTTGCTATTTGCCGCTGAAGTTAATAGCTATCTGCGAGTAGAATAGGTTTTTGCAACTTCTAAGATGTAAAGCTGGCAGGGTTGAAGAGTGAAACCAGTAGTTACAGTGCTTTGGTAATGCCCATCACGTGTTTGATAAAAATTCAAATGAAAAGGGCGATCTTATAATTATAATTATGGCAGTTTTGTAATTTTACTATATGTTTACAAATATCATGTTTTATATAGTGTAAATAAGATGTAGGAAATACTTTGCGAGATTTATTTTAATTTCTTAATTGATTTAGAATTTTTATTTTATTTTATTTAGATTTTTTTATTTTATTTAGATTTTTTTTGTTTAGAAAGTTTTTTTTTATAAAATTATTTAAATTGTACTTATGTGTTACCTTTCTATCTTGATATTTTGAATAAACTTTTATTTTAAATAATGTAATATTTTTCAACACACACTGCATCAGGAAAAAGAGGATTCGGCGACACTACCACATAGACATCGGAAGACAATATTTAACTATTGTACACCGCCCATGCTTTGCCTAAAGGGGGCGTTCAACGTCTACTTACTAACACAATTTTTTTTTTTTAATATTTTATATTGTTGAAAGATAAAAATACTCCTGAACTCACCTGAAATAAGAAAAAAAAACCTTGATACTAACACTAAAACGACCCTCAAAAAAAGCTTTAAAGCTATTTTATCACGAGTATGGAAATACTTTCACTGTTTATTTAAAAAACAAAATAACCACGACAAAAACTAATATATATTTTTTTTGTTTAAAAGGTTATTTTAATAAATCTATTGTGAAAAAAAATTAAAAAAACATCTGTGCACCCAATGCTTTTTTTAAAGATATTTACGCCCTTTTAAAAGATAAAAATACCCCTATTCCAGGACTTTATTTCTGTGATGAGAGGGGTAAAATAGAAAAAACAATGTGGACTCACATGCATAGTGTTTTCCCACTTCTTTTAGAGTTCTTATGCTGATAATTATTTAAATGTTCGAAGTTAAAAATAGTCATCCCACTCGTCCTTTTGACCTTTTTATCACTTGGTACGACCATCAAGACAGAAAGTCCAAGCTCAAACTGAGCTGAGTACGTACCTAAGGGTATAGCTTACAGGCAACAAACATAGCAGGGAGCAGTAAGCAGTGCTGTATCTAAACTCAAGAGGTGGAAGGATGACCTGGATTCTCTTATTACAGGGAAAGATGTGAACAAGAACAAGACATAAACAAAGAAAGAGGTCTCACTGTACTTGTTGCTCTCACTAATTACAATGCTACAACCTATACTTAACAAGTTCTTAGGTGCTTAAAAAGTCCTCTCCTCGGTGATCATACAGCATTAAATTATAGTAAAACTTTGAGGTGTCAAATTATATATAGGAGAAAGTGTACAATGACAGATGGGCTGTCTAGAAAAAAAGTTCAAAAAATGGAGAACGTTAACCACGCAAGCTCCAGCATATGTTTGTTTTCTTCACTTTACAGAGAGAGTATGACTGTATCAGTATCTCCCACTCTTTCTCGATCCAGTCACCAAATTGACTTGAGTATCAAAAAGCTGCCTTCTAAATTATAATAAAGTTTGATTAACCCTTTTTCTTCCCCGCCTTTCAACTGCTCCTGCAATTGACACGCCACCACACGAACCCCGTGTAGATGGAGATAGGTGGCACGTGACCATGCATTTTTAAAGCTTGAGAATCCATGTGGGTACAACTGGACATGATGGTGCTTGCTGGAGAGCAAATTAAGATGAGAAAATGTTGATTAATTTAATACTATTACTGTTGGGTTTTATTTTATTAGCACCTAGTGTTTGATTGGTAAATTATTATACGATTCAGAGGGCGGAGTCGACAACATGGGTTGCAGATGCAGGATTTGACATTTACGTGTTGTTTCTATCGATCTCACTTCTCGCGCGCTCTCTCTCTCTCTCTCTCTCCCTGTCTATATATAGAGACACAATTTTCAAGACTGTGAAAGCGTTGAAATATGGAGCCAGTATCGTCCTCTCCGTTTGTCACTCTGATATACAGTAGATAGAGAGAGAGAGAGATGGTGGGGGAGCCTTGGTTGTGTTATAGAGGTGATAGCAAACATGGCAGCACGTCTTACGGGCACCATCCAGCTCAACCTCACATGAAAACAAAGCCTAGTTGTTTTCACCGAGTAAGGCTGTGCAAGTTCCATTATCTACTAATCCTCAAGGCTAATTAATTGTGATTAATCATGTCTGGAATCAAATGGCCACAGGTAATACTCGCAGGAGAAAAAAAAAAAAAATGATGAAAAGAATCACCTGCATGACCCCTATACCAAATCAAGGCAGCTGTGAAGATTGAGGAGCAAATCATAGCGGCATTCTGATGAACGGCAATATAATTATCCATCGCCATACTATTTTCTTTGACTTGTGTAAATGTCAAATGTTAAGAATCTCGTCGCTTGATTTCCCGGTCGAAAGTCTTGTCCAATAAAGTGCTAATAAAATTCACAGGAAAATCTTCGTTTGTCAAGAAAGCAAAAGCTAGATGACTCTGAAGTATGAACAGCGCTGGGCCATTCTTTACTTATCATTGAAATAAATGTTAAAGAGACAACGTTTCAGGTGAGGTATCTTTCAGCACTGCAACATGCATTGACAATTTATGACTCCAAACCACGAGTGCCCAGCGTCGTCTCGAGCATGATTGACGTGTGACCAAATAGGTAATTAGACCCTCATGATCCATTTCCCCTAACAATTTCAGTCCCTGGGGGCCAAGAGGAGGAGACATGCATTTAAATACTCAGAGCGACGACACGGGGAAGAAGATGGACCCATTTTTAAATGTATTAAGGCGATGTGCATAGGAAGATGATGGACGTGCCAAGTCTCTATCTGGACACCAAGAAAGTAGATGGCAGTTTTTAATAAGCCAAAGAAATCTTTATTTCAGGGTCACGTCCCGATTTGTTTCCTTTCGTCAATAATTATAGATTTGATCAAGTAGTAATACAGCTATGGTTGATTGATTTTCTTAAAGAGCGCAAGTACCCACGTCAACTTGGATCACAAAGTATGGAAAACTCTAGTGGTAAATCAATTAAAATATTTGATTCATCTAGAATAAAACAACGCAATTATAAGTTAGGATGCTGATGGTGTTTGATGCAATGCTGGATGAACAGCATGATCAATCTATGATCAATAGCCAATTGAAGAACATAGTATTTTGCCATTGTCTACAAGGATAATTTTTGTAGTTAGAGAGATAGAAATAATGTTTTGTAGGTTTGGCGAGTTAAATCAGTTAATTTGAATTTTTTTCATATTTTAATGTTGGGTTGATTGAAAATTAAACTTTATAATTTGTTAGTTTGCTTTTATGAAGTTATCATAGTCTCATTACTTGAAGTCATGGGTTATGTGGTTTAACCCCGATGACTCAAGTCTTTTTAGGTTATTTTTAGTTAATTTTTCTTAACTTTCATCCTACAATATTGGGTTTATTAAGAATTAGACTTCATAATTTATTTCAGTTTGTTTTCTATGAGGTTTATCTTAGGCTCACAACCTAAATCATGATTTTAGCAGGTTAATTTTTTATCCTTTTTTAATTGATTTGTTTTTCAATTTTATATTTCAATATTAGGTTGATTATGAATCAAATTGCATAATTTGCTTTTTATGAGGTTATCACGGTCTCATAACTCGAGTAATGAAGTTGGTAGGTTGACCTAGGTTAACTCAGGTTGATCCAGTAAATATGTTATCATCTCAATATTAAAAAAAATATCATCTTAAATTTTTCTTAAGTGAAACTGTATTTTTAACAGTTATCCAAGTTGTTTTTGGATCCACCAAGTCAACCGAGTCATATTAAGTCATTCTCTACATAATTTAAAATTTTTTTTTTACTAAAAAATACATTTCTTAAATACTTTTTGAAGCTTTTTTTAAGTAATTACCCTAAAAAAAAATAAACTTGGTGGGGGAGGGGTAAATAAGTCTTATTGTTTGTTAATGTTTAGTGAATTGACAAGTATGCTTTTAGAGTGAAAACAAGAGATTAAATCATAGGGTTAAGGCCTATAGGTTTTTTTACATTGTGTTTTTGGTAATTATCGGGATATTTTTTTGGTAATTGTTGGGATAATCAAGGACATATATGTCCTTTTATTTAAATTAAATATTATTTAATTAAGAAATGTTGTTGTCGCATGAGAGGCGTCCATTCATTTTGGGTAACACGTGCATCACCTTCTATTGGTAGAAAATACTATTTCATCGTGTCATCGGAAGAGCTGTAGCATCCTATTCCTCCTAATACGGCGTGTGTCGATGATTGTTGGGTGGTTTCTTGTTAGTGACTTTTTTTTCATTTCTTTTCTATCTCTTACCTAAAATATACAACTTGATCCTTTTTTCATTTGTATTTGAACTTCAATTCTTATTCTTTTGATTTTTAGTATTTTTGTTAAAATTTTATTTATTTTCAATTTAATCCTCAATTCTAATTTATCCTATATAATGTTTTTTAATTTGATCATTCTTTTAATTTCTAACTTTTTTCTTTGGCCATTTTGTTAAGATTTTTGGTGGTTTTCAATGTCATTCTTCAATCCAAGTTTGTGGTGTTTAATTTTTTCTAAATTGATTCTCATTCTTTTTATTTTTTGTATTTTTGTTTTTATTTTTATTTTCAATTTAACCTTCCGATCAAAAAAATTATTCTTTTCCTCTAATTTATTTTTAATTTTGATTTTCACCCTTATTATTTTAATTTCTAGTTTTTATTTGAGATATTTTTGTGTAATTGATTTTATTTTCTGGTATTATCATTCAACATTTGATTTGTTGAGGATTGGACTTCTTTGGTTTTTCCATGCATGGTGTTTCCAGTTTAATGATTTGTGTTACGGTCTTAAAAGTTTTCTATCACATGATTTTCGAACTCGACTCGAGGGTCAATCCACAAAAAGTCCTAGGTCACAAGTCAGGCGGGAAAACCTAATATTTTTTGTTTTATAAAAATATAAAAATAATATCATTTTGAAAAAAAATTAAAAAGATCAATGGATTTTGTTTGGGTTTCCCCATGATTAATTGGGTTGTGGGTTACCCTTGTTTTTAATCGAATCACTTTTATTTTTATTGAAACCCAACTTGACATACCCCTGGATCACCTAAGTCATTGCCCAAACCTTCGTGTAGGGTCAATTTATAAAACAATTGCATGTTGAGTTATCCTAATCACGTTACTTGGTTATAGATTTTACAGGTTAATTTAAGGTAGCTTATTTCTCATTATACATTTACATGTTTGTCATGCAATCTTGAATTTACTCGATTTATTTTTTTTTAATCTTTTTTTGTCCAATTACATATTTTTAGGGGATTTTTTTTCATGTTGTCATGATTATTTTGTAATAAAATGTATATGTTTACTATTGTTGCTAATTTTTTTTTTATCTTGTTATTAAAATAAAATCGATTTATTCAAAAAAAAATTAGTTCTCTGAAATGGGCAAACAGTGCCCCAGCATTGCTTTTTTCACATAAAAATACAGAGTGGAGCGGCGGCCCATAGCTAGTTTTGACCTAAAGAAGAAAAGAAACGTAGTGTCGCCGAGGAATTGGAATGGGGTAAAAAGCCAAAGTGAAAAGGAGAGCGTGGACCCCTGACTCTATCTGTCGGTCATCGCCTTGAATTTCTCGCCTTTGTCTCAAAAGTGACACGGCAGACGAGGGTCCATCTTTCATGAAAAACAAAAACCTTAATTTTTTTAATAAAAAAATTCTTCTGCTTTCTATATATTACGGAGTATATGTATATTATATTTAATTTTCTTTTTCACTGTGTGTATATTTATATTAAATGGGCTTTCCATGATCGGGCAGCTCAATAACTCAACCACTCCTCTGACCCAATTATAGGCCTCCTTTACTTTGATTCCTTTATATATTATTGACAATTATTTTATAATAATCACATATATAATAACAGCTTTTGTTTGCATGGTACGAAAGTCTCGCCTTCCTGTGGTCCATGGTGGTATTTAAGCCACCGTTAAACATTATTGTACTATCTTAAAAAAAAAATTAATTTTTCTACTTTGAAATTATTTTTTGTATTTTTTGATAATTTTTATGTGTTGATTTAAAAAATAAAAAATGTTATTTTAATATAATTTTAAATAAAAACAATTTTACTGTAATCATGAATAAACATTTAATTTCTAGATAGGTTACATATTACAATACACAGAACAGTCACAGTAAACAGTGTTCATGTACGATATCACCATCCAGCCATCCTAGCTAAAAATCTAAAGGTGGGTTTTACTTGTGTACATATTCAATCTTGTATGAGGTGTTACCATCGCAGATATATGGCAAATCCAACGGTGGTTAAGGGCTTAAACGACAAAGATGCATCTATCATGACGTTCACCATTAAAATAATATATTTTTTTAAAAAATTATTTATATCAGAAAAAAATTTTGAAAAAAAATAAAATTTTAAAACGCTATTTTTGAATGTAAATACAAACGACAATATTCGTTGAGCATTATTTGAACGAAAATGAATGAATGACTTTATATAAGTACTAGTATTTTGGGAAAAAAATTGTTTTCACACACACACACACACACACACATATATATATATATATATATATATATATATTATTTTGCATTACGTTTTAGAATTGAAAGTATTTTTAAAAAAATTTAATTTTTTTTATATATTTTTTTACTTTAAAATAATATTTTTTAATATTTTTAGATTATTTTGATGTATTAAGATTAAAAATAAAAAATATTATTTTTATATATTTTAAAATAAAAATACTTTATAAAGTAATTATTATTATATTTTTAAATATGAGAGAGAGAGAGAGAGAGAGAGAGAGAGAGAGAGAGAGAGAGAGAGATGCATGGGGTCGTGGTCATTTCTGGAACTGAGAAACCCCAGCTGGTAGGGTCGGGTCTGCGTCTATCTTTTGTCGTTTTAAACGTTTGCTTTCCACTCGTTTTACTCTTCTTATAACCCTCATATCATTCTCTTCATTATCTCATTCATCATCCACAATCTCTCTCCCCCCCAAGCCCCCCTTGAAGATAGGCGAGACTCATGGGGGATAGAGAGATAAGAGACTAGTTAGAGAAACACCCACGTACCCGCACGAACACACCCACGCAATCAAATTCCTTGCAAACAGAGGGAGCTTCTTTTTTTGAGGGGAATGTTGTCTGGCTCGAGGACTCTTTCTTGATCAGTCCAATCAAGTTTTCTATCTTTAGATCTAACATCTTAGATCATGTGTTAGGGTCGTCGGACCAGGCTTCATTCCCCCCAATTATTGCTTCCATTAAAGGTTTCTTCGAGGATTCGATCATGGTTTGCATGTAAGGGTTTTGTTTTTACTTCAATTGCTTTTATATTTCTTAGCCTCTGCAGATAGAATAAGCAGTTTTTTAATCATTAGTTTTTCGTTTTAGGCTTTAGGGTTGGTAGTATGTATGCAGATTGGTGTAATCATGTTTCCCCCCTACCAGTCTCCAATGTTGAGAACTAAAAAGTCTCATCATTACTCTTTTTTCAGGTTTTCTTTTTCCCTGATCATGTAATGATGGTTTTTTTTTTTTTTTCTGTCAGTCTAAAAGCCTCCTGTAGTTCACTATTAGTTAGATTTTTCCCATGATGGCTTTGTGTATCTGATCTGTCTGTTTGTGCTATTTTCAGATCTGGCTTTGAACTTTTTGGAAATATTTCTTCTATTCTTCCTTCTTGCTTTATAGGGTCACATGCTGCAGCTGTGGCTCCGATCTCAAAATGAATATATTTTACAAAGAAAAGGTCATGTGCAGTGTGAAGATTTACAAGCAAGAAAGTGATGCACTTTCTGTTCTTGTTTGGAAGTCTCTCGATTCTTTAGAGAAAGAGATACAAAACTTGATGGCACTAAAGATTTAGACGCCCTTGCATACTCCTGATATGATTTTTAGATTCAAAATCTTTGCTCGGATATTTGAAGTTTTCCACAGTCGTGCCCTTTCTTCCCTTGATTGTGCTTTCAGAAGACTGTTATTTTCTCAAATCTAAGCTAAATATGTGAACATGGGAGACTTCCTATGCATGGCTGCCCGCAATTTGAAAATGCGTTATCTTCTACCTGGCCTTCTTTTCTCTGGGTTCAGTAGTAAACATTATACCTCTTCTTTTTTTCTTTTTCTTTTTTTAAAATTATGCTTTCCCTTGAAATGCTATTTATATGCCAAGCTAGAATTATACTTTGAAACGAGAACAATTATGTCATTTCCAGGAGTTTGTGCCCGAGTGTTGTGTGTCATTGTCAGTCACGTCATGGAAAGAGGCTGCCTTGGCAAAGTTATCTCTCAATTACAATCCTAATTCTTTTTAAAGACGAGCTATAGGCTTAAAGCAGTACGTCCCGTTTTTTTATTGCTCAGAAATTCTATTTTTGTGTTTTAGTTTTTACTTTACTAGACAGGAAATGGTAAGGAAACTATATTGGCGAAATTACAATCTCCTCAATCAAAGCCCGAATTCTTTCTCAAGACCAGCTACTGGTCCAAGGTTATAAGCTCCCGTACCTTACAGCTCACAAATTAAAGTCTCTTTTGACAGATCAATACTGATCTCAATTTGATTTTAGATGTTATGTGTTAAATAGCAGGTTTATGAAGTCTCCCCTCAATGTGGATTCACATGTCATACTTCTCCAGCGAAAAGCTTGGTCGGTTTCTAGAGGAGCATTATGCGGGTAAGACCTCATGTTTTCAGTGAGTTTTTCTCTATTTTTTGTGAAGCTATTGTTCGTTTTTGGGAGTCAACGTTAAAGGGAAGCGATGACATGGGATGTTGAATTTTGGTGAGCATTTTTGTTCTATCTTGCTTGCCTCGTTGCCCATTATTTGCCTTACTTTCCTCATGTGAGCTTAATATATGAGATCCTTGCTAAAAGATGAAAACAAAAACCGTAAAGTAAGATTTGAAAGATGGCAAAAAGAGTCGCCCTATACTGTAAGCAAACATAGGTATATATGCCCAGTTGTATATGGGCCTAAATAATCTTGTTTCTCTCCCTCGCACAAGCATACATGGGAGCACAAAATGAAAGAAAATCACAGAGCAAGAGCATGGCGAAAGGTCACGAGGAGAAAGAGCCACATGAATACCAGTTTATTCTATGTCACCGAGTAACCTAGAAAGCAAAGTCCATTTTTTAATGTTTTTACAGATGTCAGCATTTGTACCTTGAGATCAGCCTGACCAATCTTTATGATTTTACTCCTGGATATGGGTGCTTAATTAGACTTCTTTTTCTGTTTTTTGTTTTCTTCTCACCATCTTTTCCTGTTTCAGAATTTTTCCTCTAGCCCTTTGTTGAAAAGGGGATTGCATGTATGAATGCTGTCTCGCAAAGCTCCACCTTTTGGGAAATTGAATCTTTTGACCTTTGCAAACATAAAGTATCCCACTTTCTGCTATGCTTTTATCCATTTTTTTTTCCCTTTAGTCTTTGATTTTATAGAGAGGGACCATGTTGATGAATTCCTATGAAAGCTTTAAGACCACAATATCTTTCCATGGTGTGATTGGTATGTGTACAACCTGACCCAAACTTTATGGTAACTTTGTACTATTGGAGCTCCACGGTTATACTACAAAACTTGTGTAACCTAGCTAGACCTTCAAAATTAGTGAAGGATCCAATGCACGCATACAGCTTTGTCTTCGCCCCTTGTCCCTCGGCAGTCAAGAGTCAGGACGGAGAGCATTAATTCTCATATGAACCTTATGTTGCGTGAATTGGGCCAATAGCAAAACTACAGTTTTTTTGAAGCACTACAATCTTTCCTGCTGCAGACATAAAGTATAATGACCCCTGCCCTTTGAACCAAGACTGTCTCTAGCTATGACTTTCTTGTTCACAGCATCACTGTTGAATACTTTTTTTAATGGGCAGCAAGCATCCATATATAGACTCTCATTGACAAGAACTTTGTGGAACAAGTTCAACGCATCCAAGAACTCTTCGGATGCCTTCGGTGCCGGAGCCTCTCAAATTCTTCCAATCTAAGAATAACACTTGTTTTTTATATTGAATTTAAGTGAATCAATGTTCTCTTATTCTTACTGATAAGAACACAACCGCTTTATTTTTCGTTATTGACTAAAACATCATCCTTATATTTGACAAATTACAAAATCACGCGCTAAGATCGAAAAGTCTATGGTCTAGCCGTCAAGAAAATAATAAGTTTTGGGTTGGATGATTCCTTTGATACGTTGTTAAAACGTAAAACCTTTCTTTTTTACATGGATATATAGGCCAGTATGAGTTCAATCCGAGAAATCATTCTTCGCTTGTGAATTAATTACAGAACAGAAGTACGTGGTGGGGTTGCGTTTAGGCACTTAGCATTAGGGTACTTGTTAAGATTTGATCGAACCTTAGTTAATTTAATCTCTATGCGCTAAATTAATGAATCTCAATTTCAAAATCCCAACTTCTGAATTCCTTCTTTAACTTGACAAGGTGGTGCTATCTCTAATCGAAACAGGAGTAACAAAAAAAAGTGTCATCTGTATATGGCAGATTAGAAACACATGATTCTCAGTCACCTGAATTCTTTGCATTAGATTCTTCAAGTCTGAAAGCTCGTCGAACCAGTTTCGATAACCCTTCTGCTGTAGTTTTGAAAAGAAAAGGAGATGGAGAATAGCCTTGACAGATACCTCTAAACATTTGGAGCTCTAAGATAGGAATTTTCAGAGAGTTTATACAACATTAAGCAGATTTTCCCAGGATCCAATAATTACGCCGAAGGGAAACCCTTCTTATCTACAATGTTTTCGTGAACCATTGGATTGCAAATTACTGTGTCCTGTTTCTTTTCATAAAAACATTTTAGATGTTATCCTATAGTTTTAAAAACATTTCAATGTCACACCTCTATTCATTAAATAGCCTACAAAACTGAGTTTTCCGCTCGTTATTGATAGTTAAGGGTAGAATCAAATCTTCTTAGAAATTATAGTAAGGGTAGCATTAGGAAAACCTGATCCACAGGGGTAGAAACCATAGATTAAAGAATCTAGAGGGATTCAACATTAATTAGACGGTTCAATCATTAGATCTCAGGTGGCCAAGTAGCCTCGCCATTCTAATCATACCATGATCATTACGGACTTAGCTTTGACCGGTAGAGATAAGATGGAACCCTGCGGATATGATGAATCAATGGAGTCCTGGAATTAGCCCTAGACCCGCTTCTTCATTTTCTGTGATTAACGAAAAAAAGAAAAGGAAAAGAGTCCAATAGAAGCACTAGATTCAGGCCCACTACGAGTCCAATCTATAAATTGATTTTAAAATAGCATTAGTGTTGGGCTCGGCAAGTTTGTGGATCGGTGTTTCCTTAAGAAATATGAACTGAACTCCACAAAAGTGTTTGTCAGGCCCAAAAAAAACACCAAGGTTACAATAGAAGCCCATAGGAAATAGAGTAAACGACCGTTAAAATTACCGATCAACGAAGTCCTTTGACAGTTCACGTAACCATCAAAACTAAAATCTCACCGGCTACGTGCAATGGTTGGTCAAAGCAGTATTTTTGGATCTAAAATAATTTGTGTCCTGATAAACAGTAAAATCAGTAAAATATTAATCTCTTTTAGTATATTATATAATTATTATTGTTATTGTTATTGTTATTGTAGACATCGTAATCGAAACGGTTGCTGCCATGCTGCAGCAGCAGCAGCCATTATGTCATGGCTATCGTGGATGCAAAAGCCATGTCATGGTTATCTCTTCTTCTTCTTTTCTTTCTTCAAAAAGCAAAGCACACTCCTACACTTTGGATGGTTTTTCCGGTCTCCACTTCCTTGACCTTGCATCTTTCTGCCCTCATGGGTCTCCCTCTACTTGCTAGATATATGTGTTTTCAGGTGAAAAATATATTAAAAAACACGGCTTTACAAGAATGATTCGACTTGCTCTCGATTCAAAGAAGAAGAAGTGACGACAAAGTACAAGATATTCGATATACTATTAATTTCTTATGTAAATCTTTCTCATTTTGTGCATGTATAAGCACTGGCACACTTCACCTATTTTTTATTTTATTTTACTCCCTCCCTCCCTCCCTCCCTCCCTCCCTCTATCTCTCCCTGAAAAACTAAGGACAATGAAATGCAGCCAGCCTGATTACGGGACCCGAGGGTTACATTATCATGTGCCTAATTTTGTTCTTCCCGACCATGTTCGAACCAAAAGAGTTGAGCTCTTGCAAAGAACGTAGTCCCAGGATTCTCATTCTACTCTCAGTTGTTTTTCACCAGTGGACGGTCACAAGCATCCAAAGATGAGATAAAAATATAAGAAATGTAATTCAATCAGATCAAGATTGAATAACATATGTTTATCAAGACAAAATACTTCAATACAATCAATCTTTCCATCATATTGACATTAAATATCTTTTCAGATGAGTCCCGTACAAATTATTTATATCTGAATAGGTGATTTTATTATTTATTTATTTTTATAATTTCTCCATCCAAATGATAATGTCCGAAAAAGAATTTCTTCAACCAATACCTTAATATAACTTATATTGAATTAATAATAACAAGTCATAGGATAAAAAGCTGTAAAAGAACACGATTTATGTAAATCTAATTGTTACTTAATAAATATCTTCCTTCAATGAGAGAAGCTAGAAAGCAATATCTAAGATTTAACGGGTGAAGAGGCTACAGCTAATCGCTACAGCATTAAAGGTATGCTCACTGACGGGAAATAATTTTTCTTTTCTAATAAAACATTTAAAAACATGTTTATTATTGAGAATGAAAATGAATTTCTTGAAAAATTATAAAATAAATTATAAGTAAAGATTACAGCTATTATTCATAAAAAAATAAAATTTATAATAAGATAATCTACTTGTAAAATACTATTTTTATTTCATTCAAATAAAAACTTATCATAAATAATTTGTATTGTTAACTCAAGAAAAGAGTCTTTATAGTAGATTTATAACAAAACTTAAATTGATGACACTAACCAAGTATGAAAATGTACCAAAAAAATAATATTTTACACTATTAGAAAGTGTTTGCATACAAGTTATGAAATAATAGATTGGTTGGTACAGGGATATAATCTGATAATGATTATATTTGAAACAAAATTAATTAAATTAAAAGATTTGAAATCTAATGATAATATTATCATATTATTTGATCAAATATAATAATATTGTATGAATGTGACAAAACATATTTAAAAGCTAGTAAGATTTTTTTTTGGAGGGTCCACCATCCCTTTTTAAATGAAAACAAAAAACTGTTGTTCTTTAGTTACAAAAATAACCTCCATTTATGTTCATAAATTATTACTGGGACAAAAGAGACTAAAATACTTATCATGATGTGCATGATATTAAATGAGAAATCAACCTTTTAAAAGTAGTGAAAAGACAGTTTTGAGTTTAATTATAAAATTATAATTATAAAGTTTAGGAGTCAATATCTAGTGTTATGGTCACTAAAAAAACTAATAATTTATGAGAGTCTAGGTAAAAAATTAATTGTATAAAGGCAAAATGCATCACTCTCAACGCACCTTACTTACGATAACTTACATTATTGTTTAATTGTTATTCTAAGTCGTGTTTCTATCCATTGATTTTATCCAAGAGTCAAAGCAAATCTTTTTTCATGAATAAATCTCCATCTTATTAGATTAAATCCTAATCATTCTGAGAGTTAGATTTATATATTTATTTCTTAGATATAACTAAATCCTAGCATTTCAAATGACAAACTAATTATAATGGATTTTCTGTATTTTGATCAAATACTAATGGATAATAATAAACCAATTACAATATTCATTTTGTATTTTTTAAAGTATGATAAAAATAATTTTATCTCTTTTTAGAAAATATGCATGAAAGGTTTTTAGAATTTGGTCATATTCACAAAAGACAAAATATTTTTTAAGTTCTTTATTTTTTTAATTTATTTGAAATTTCAATTTAAAAAAAATATATATTTAGAAAAATCTAGGTATTTTTAATATAAGATCTATATCTTATAATGAAAGTCTATACCATGATATTATGCAAGTCTTTCTCATTTTGCGCATGTATAAGCACTGGCACACTTCACCTATTTTTTATTTTATTTTACTCTCTCCCTCCCTCCCTCCCTGAAAAACTAAGGACAATGAAATGCAGCCAGCCTGATTCCGGGACCCGAGGGTTATATTATCCCGTGCCTGATTTTGTTCTTCCCGACCATGTTCGAACCAAAAGAGTTGAGCGCGTGCAAAGCACGTAGTCCCAGGATTCTCATTCTACTGTCAGTTGTTTTTCACCAGTTGACGGTCCCAATTAAGCATCCTGAAAGATGAGATAAAAATATAAGAAATGTAATTCAATCAGATCAAGATTGAATATCATATGTTTATCAAGACAAAATACTTCAATACAATCAATCTTTCCATCATATTGACATTAAATATCTTTTCAGATGAGTCCCGTACAAATTATTTATATCTGAATAGGTGATTTTATTATTTATTTATTTTTATAATTTCTCCATCCGAATGATAACGTCCGAAAAAGAATTTCTTCATCCAATACTTAATATAACTTAAATTGAATTAATAATAACAAGTCATAAGATAAAAAGCTGTAAAAGAACATAATTTATGTAAATCTAATTGTTATTTAGGCCCAATTTATTTGCTAGAAAGTAGTTTTTTTTAAAGTGAATTTTCAGAAAATAAATTATGTGAAAATGAATTATTTTTTGATATTTAGTAGTGTAATAGAAAATAAATTGAAAAATACTTTTCAGTGTTTGATTATGTCATGAAAAATGAGCTGAAAAATAATTTATTAATGTTTTATTTTTTTCATGTTTATTATAATGATGAGGAACAAATTTTTCAAATTAAAAAATTGAATGAGAATAAAATTAAAAAATATATAATTTTATAAATTATTTTAAATAAAATAAATAATAATTAAAATTATAGAGATTAAATCTAAAAAATTAAAATAATTATAAAATATCTTCCCTGAGTGAGAAGCTAGAAAGCAATATCTAAGATTTAACGTGTGAAGAGGCTACAACTATCTCTACAGCATTAAAGGGATGTTCACTAACGGGAAATAATTTTTCTTTTCTAATAAAACATTTAAAAATATGTTTATTATTGAGAATGAAAATGAATTTCTTGAACAAATATAAAATAAATAATAGATTGGTTGGTACGGGATAGAATCTGATAATGATCATATTTGAAACAAAATTAATTAAATTTAAAGATTTGAAATCTAATGATCATATTATCATATTATCTGATCAAATATAATAATATTATATGAATGTGACAAAACATATTTAAAAGCTAGTGAAGGAGAAATGTTTTTTTTGGGGAGGGTCCACCATCCCTTTTTAAATGAAAACAAAAAACCGTTGTTCTTTAGTTAGAGAAATAACCTCCTCTCATGTTCATTAGTCATTGTACTAGGATAAAAGAGATTAAAATAGTTGTCGTATGTATGATTTCGAATGATAGGTCAACCTTTTAAGAGCGGTAAAAACAAAGTTTTAAATTTAATTATAAAATTATAATTATAAATTAATATCTAGTATTATGATTATCAGAAAACTTAATAGTATGTGAAAGTTTAAATAAAAAATTTATTATATAAAAAAAAGATGCATTATCCTTAATACACCCTATCTACTATAAGTTTTATTGTTTGATTATTATTCTTAGTCGCGTTTGTGTTAATTGATTTTATTTAAGATTCAAAGTAGATCTCACTTCGTAAATAAGTCTTTATTTTATTAGGTTAAATCATTATCATTTAAAGAGTCAAACTTATATATTTATTTCTTAGATAAAGCTTAAGTCCTAGCATTCCAAAAGTCAAACTTATTCCTAGCATTCCAAAAGTCGAACTTATATATTTATTTTTTAGATATAGCTAAGTACTAGCATTCCAAATAACAAACAAATTATAATGAGATTTTCTATATTTTGCTCAAATTCTAATGGATAATAATAAACCGATTACAATATTTATTTTATATTTTTTAAAATATGATAAAAATAATTTCATTTCTCTATAGAAAATATGCATGAAAAGTTTTTAGAATTTAATCCTATCAACAGAGACAAAACATATTTTTTATGTTCTTGGAAAGAGAAAATTAATTGAAATCTTTTTAATTTATTTGAAATTTCAATTTAAAAAAAATATATATTTGAAGAAATCCGAGTATTTTTAATACCATTTCTATGTCTTACAGTGCAAGTTTACAACATGATATTATGCAAAATAGTTGGAAAAACATGCAAAGGACCCATAAATATCTTTAAAAGTCCCTTAGGAAAATTTAAAATTCCTTTTCTTTTATCTAAAAAATATTTTTCAAAATATATTAATATTATTATATTATTTATTTATTAAGTGGGCTGGACCCGACGTAGTTATCTAGGTTGGGCTTACTAGTGGCCCAACAACCTTCTCTCCCCTCTTTTTTTAAATATTGGGTTGGGCTTGTAGCCTAAGCTCGATCTGATCAGGTTAGGCCTATAGAAGGTCCAACCTCTCTCTCTCTCTTTGGGCTGAAACAGGTCCAACACAAGCCCACATAGTTGTTGGCCCGACCCAGCGACTACGTTAATTAAATTGCATTGCATGCAGTGGCAATAATCATTACAAGAGGGTTTGGAGAAGAAAAGGAAGAAGAAAACTTGTCTGGATGGAGGAAAGGAGTTTCTTGGTGGTGTTCCTAGTGCTGATGGGAAGTTCGATGTGTGGTTAGTGGTGGCGACGGCGACAAAGAAAAAAGGTGAAAGAAGACTAGCAGAAATAAAAACTAGGGTATTGGTTTTTCTCTGACTTTAGCCTCTGATTTCTTGTTTTTCAATGCCTACAATCCACCCTTATTTATATATAAAGGGTTGAAGATGGGTATATTATCTTTATTAAGGGCAAATCTTGTCCCTTGATTCAAGTGAAAATGATCCTAATCGTAGGCTTAAAGGTGCCATTACAGTATGTGATAAAAGGTTGTTAAGGACTGATCGAGTTGGCTATTTTGGGGTGGTTGTAGGGGCAGTTGGCTGGCAAAACCTACTTTGTGGAGTAGTAAAATATCAGGCTATCATGGTGGTATATGGTTTACCGGGTTTAATGGAGAGAAGAAGCAATAAATGTTTCTGAAAAATAGCCACTCGAGTAGCTTTTTTGGGTGAAAAGGAGAAGATGATGAATATTAACTAGACAATACGTCGTCTGGTTTTTCAAAATGACGTCATTTTGGATTTGGAGTTTTAATTTAGGGATTTGACCAAGGTTTAATTTAGTCCTTCAAATTTTATATTCTTTCAATTTCATCTCTAATTGGTCTCAAACTTTAAATTTTATGCAATTTTGCCATTATCGGATTTCAACATCAACCCTGAATTTTAGCGCCTTATTTATTTTGGTTCTTGGTTATGGATTTATACAAATTGACCCTCAATTGAATTAAACTTTCAATTTTCTTAATTTCACCTATGTCTTCAATCAAATTAAGTCCCTAGAATTCAACGTCTTTTTCCAAAAAGTTATTGGCTATGAATTTCTTCAATTTAACCCATAATTGACCTTAAACTTTGATTTTCTTATAATTTTATCCCAGATTTCAAGCAATTGACTTTGTAAAAAATTAACATTGGTCCTCTAAAATTTCAATCTTCTCAATTAAGCTCAAACTAAGCTTCCAAACTTTATTTTTCACCAATTAAGTTTATAATAAAATTAATTTGATCAATTTAAAGTATAATTAAGTCTTTGCACTTAATTAAATCCTTTAATTTGACCCAAATTAATTTTAAACATAATTAAAACCTTTAATTTGGCATATGATTATATCAAATTGGCATATTAAAAATCTCATTATGTCTCTGAGCTTAATTTTTATGCATATTCATCCAATAATCATTTAATTTGACTTTAAATTCGTATTGTCTCTCTAGTCTTGAGTTAAATGGAGTACAATTAAGTTTATAATTTAATCCAAAATTGCAGCTTAATTCTTTTATATATTTGAAATCCTTCTAAGCTTGCTTTTGCCAAATCACTAGTATTCTTGCTATTATTACTTTATTTTTTTATTTTACAAGGAAAATGGATAAATTTTGGGGGAATAACCCAAAAATAGATTATGACAACAGCAAAGACAACTACCAAAAGACAAAACAGGAGAAAAGAAAAAATAAAACATAAAAAATATATTTTACTCTTAATATGTATTATTGTCAAACTCTTATATATTTTTTAAAGAAAAATATATATTCATTTTACTTTAGCTTATTTTGAGTGTTGAAATTGATAGTAGTATACTAACCTTAGTTATAAAACCCAAATTGGCTTGATAAGTTGCCATGGGACCCGGAAAACTTAGGGCTTTGATTGGTCTGAATTTAAAAAAAAAATAGAAGGAGGATTGGTCGGCTTAATCCTATCAAAAACCGGATTAAGACATGACCCATTCAAAACCCGAGTAAAAAACTCACTAACTTTTCTTCTTTTTTTGAAAAAAAAAACATTAATAGTCAAACAATATATTTTGATTCCTTTTTCAAAAAATAATAATTGAGGTTGACCCGAGTTAATATTCTCGATCTATAATAAGGACCTTGTTCCAGGTCAAACTCGAGTCAAGTTTTAAAACTATAATAATAAAATATTTTTATCCTTACATGTTTTAGTTTGACAAATATAAAATTAAGAGTTTTTTATATAAAAATTCTTGGAATAAAAAAATTTATCTATAAAAACATTTTCTCTTGGTACTTCATGTTTTAAAAGTACATAAATTCAACACAAAATTTTATAATAATATTTATTTTTATATCTTTATATTATCTTTCCAACAACAAGTATTTATATTTTTATTTCTACTGTCTTCATTTATGTTATCCCGAGACAATAAACTATCTACATATATTTCTATCCCAACCAACTCTTTTTTTTGTTCTTTCCTTATACGATAATCAAACTCAAACGCTACCATAGTATCCCTTTATTAATTTCATCGAAAACGAGCTGACGATACATCTTGACGGTCTACATGGACATGTCGAACCCCTGCTATTGCCTGTCCTTTAGAATTGCCTTACTGTAAACGACACTTCATAGTCGGCTATTCTGATAATTCATAGCCTCGTTTCCATCCACGTGTACCAACCTTCTCTACTCACTATCCACGTGTCTTGCCCCTTGTCACTCCCCAAATTTACACCTTTGCCACTGAAGGAATCCTAAACACTACCAAATATTTCGCCCGTTAACAGAAACATCATTTGCTTCATCATCAATATCTTAATTAATCAGACGTATAGAAATCCAAGTCTGTTTAAAAAACAAGTAAAACCCTACCTTCGCAGCCTCTCTCCATCACTCTTCCCATATATTTATTCTTTTTTGGTTTTCTATATTTCAGCCATGACCACCGTACCAATGTCCCTTGCATACTCTTCTTTAGCCCTCGCCAACCAAGCAATAACAGCAGATCCATGGCCATGCTCCTTTGTTCTGTACTAATTAAGTTTTTATCGGGAAAAGTCATCAAAAGAAGAAAGAACTCTAGGGTTTTTATTCTTCTTTCTTTCTTTCTTTCTTTTTTTCCTTTTCTTTTGTAGAGATATAGATATGATTATGGGTGGTGGAGAAAAGAGCCTAAAGAACTTCCACCTCCACCTGCCGAATCTTCATCATCACCATCACAAGAAGCAGGCGAGAGATGTTCCGAAAGGGTGTTTGGCAATCAAGGTGGGCCAGGGAGAGGAGCAACAGAGATTTGTGGTGCCTGTCATATACTTCAATCACCCACTGTTCATACAGTTATTGAAGGAAGCAGAAGAAGAGTATGGTTTTGATCAAAAAGGCACCATCACTATCCCTTGTCATGTGGAGGAGTTTAGGTACGTCCAAGGCATGATTGACAAGGAAAAGTCCATTCATCATCACCATGTTGGATGTTTTAGGGTTTGATATTAGTGTATCATGAAAAGATCGTGGCGGGTTGTGGTGCCACACAGGCCTAACCCCATGAATTAGGTTCAGTCTTTTTATTCGGATGTCTAGAGTTAGGACTTCCTTTTTTAAGGTTTGTTTTTCTTTCTTTCTGGTTCTTGATAGACCTTGATGGCTGGACGATGAGGAAGTTGATGGTGCTGATAAAGATGATGTGTGATCATGACGAGGACAAAATGATGTTGCGATTGTATAATTGATTTCGTTTCTTTTCTGTTAGGAACCAAAATGTGCGATCGAAAAAGCAGAAGCAAATGCTTTTCTTTTCTTTTCGTTTCTTTTCCCTTCTTTTCCTTTCTTGAAGATGACCCTTTGAAAATTTTAATGGTGATGGCATCATTTGTACAGCACAGGGAAGGAGAGAATTGACAGGGCTAACCAATGGTAGGGCCATACATAGAAGTTTCTTTAAGACTTTAAATTTTCTTGCTTAGTTCAATAATGATCGCTTACAAACACTGAAAAATCATGACGAAGCACTCAACAATGACAGCCCGATAATTCTATTCACGTATCTGCAATGACTTTTCCTGTACTCGGTAAACTTTATTCTATACCATAATTAACGCATAATTACCTTTCTTGATTTTTTTGAATTTGTTACCAAAGAATTCCTTCCCTTTTGATGAAATATATATACTAATTATAGTGGATTATCCCGTGAAGGAAATGAAACGATAATGTCAAGCAGTTTCAAAATCTCTAGTGGTTTATTTTACTTGTATACGTTGGAAAAGGTAAAAGGATAGAATAATCAGCATGATTTTTTGAATTGAAGGATAGAGTTGATCCATGGAGCCATAACTGCAGCAAAAGCACCTTAACCGCTTGGGGGGTGCTCTGAGACAGCGTTAAAGGTTAAATATATTAAGATAATACATCTTTTTATTTTTTAAATTCATTTTTAACATCATCAAAATAATCAAAAAAATACTAAAAAACTAATTTCACATAAAAAAACATTCAAAACTCTTTAAAAATACCTTGAGTGAATATAAAAAAAATAATACGGTGGTTGCTGCTGCTGCTTGGAGCCATGGACCGCATTGAATTGGGTAGGTGAAGAGGGTTATGGAGTCAAGAAATAGCCAGTGGTTTGTGCCCTCCACGTCAGGTAAGTTTTTCGGTTGATGAATATTACGAGCAGTTCCTGAAGGACAGACGCACCTCTGCATGGAAGCCTTGAACAGAAGAGCCAAACAGCACCGATTTCGAACCTTCTACAGTGTAGTATTTATTGAGGGCTGGAGATTATGGTTCGGGAACGACACAGTTTCACTGGCATCTTTGGCTGTACACAAATGCCACAGCTCCAAGATGTCGAGGACTAGCACAGAGCATTGCGGGGCCCAGTGATGGAGTGGTGGGGCTTGACTGTTCTGGATATGCTTAATGTTATTGGTAATTTGTGTATAATAGTAGATAAAGCTTCAATTATTTGCCTAATTAAAAGATTAGTAGGGACAAGGACTTCATCGTAATTTCCCATTTCCTGAAATTTTTCATTTAGTATGATTGATAATGATTCCTGGTCACTGAGATAATGAACTTGCGAAGCAAATAAATATCCCCATGGAATCATTTTATTGGATAATATTTAACTTTTCTATTTCATTGCCTTTGTTGTTTGAAATTCTATTTTTTTTCGGGATTTTTTATTTTATTTTTAAAGATAAAAACCACAGATCAGTTCCAAATATTTGCATGATTTTGAATTTTAGCTTTTCTGTTGTCCCTTTTTTAATCCATTTGCAAAAAGGTTTTTGTTTTGTTTTGAAGGGTGAAAATGATGGTAGCGATTTTTTTTTTTTGAAGAAGTCAATATATTTGAAGGACTAACTAAAAAATAGCTAGAAGTAAGATAAAGAAAAAAAAAATTCAAAAACAGAAAACAGATAATAAAAGATAAAAAACTAACAAATATAGATTAGAAAAAAAACATCAGGATTGAAAGAGATGATACACTATTTAAAGTTTTAATTTGGTGTTGTTAGAGTAATTTATAATACATTTATGCCCTATAATTAAATTAATTCCAGTAACCATAAAAAAACTTATCAGTAAACTTAAACTAATTTAAAAAACAATATAAAATTAAAGGAAAGTTGTTTTTGAAAATGACAGTTTCATTATAAAAATAACCTTGTTAGTGGTGGCTAGTGATGTTTATACACTATAATTAAGTGGATTAGAAACCATTTTCAGTTTCTAATTGCTCCATTAAAACAATATTAAAAAATTTACACTCAAGGAACCAATTAGATTCAATTAAATCCATACAACATGTTCTTTATCGGCACGAAATCTAAAAAAAAATGTTTTAATTGGACTCGGTTACACTGCATTTTTGTGGACCTTCTAGATGCGTGTAAAATCGAAGTCAAACATGGTTAAAAATCATAATTTTGTTAAAAAGAAGAAGAAGAAGAAGAAGCATTGAAACTAAGAAAATATAAATTCTGGTGGCCATATCATATTAATTGAAGTTGAAGAGCCTCTTTTGATGATAAGCATGTGCCTGTATGGCAATTGTACTGGTCAAGTGATGATAAAGATGATGAATAGTGGAAAAAGAAAAAGAAATTAGTAAGTTAAAAAAGAAAACATAATTATTTGACTTTAAATACTAACGCATTGAAAGCTTGTGGGAAAAGAAAAATCAGTATTTAAAAACAATGTTCATAAATATCACGGAATACTATATAAGATCTTGAGTAATTACCAATTAATTAATTAGTCTACTTACAAACACCAATATGAAATTAATTAAACATGGATTGATCATACTACGCATGCTTGCGATCATTGAAGTTTCTTTTTTAATTTTAGTTTAATATCTTGAAAACACACTCAGTGACCAACTCACAAGCTTATTTGCCAGATTCACCGCTTTTATATATAAAAACTAATGAAATATGGACAAAACTAGAAAGCTTAGCAACCACAAACCACTTCTCCGAACATGAGCTAATAAATAAATTTAATAAAAAAAAGTATTCGTTGATTGGAATTCAATAAAAAAAATTTTATAATAATGAGATAGAATAAATAAACTAGAAACAGGAATAACTTGGCATAAAGCCCACAATGCATATATGCAAACTGATAGATGCATTAGAATTTCCTTTTTAATCGTGGATCAATCACACCCTCAGGCAATGGAGGTGGATATCAGGACGGTCATAGCAATATATTTCTTCCAAAAATTCTTCATTTTGCGCCTTTCCCTGGCTGTCAAACCATTGAAAGTTGCAAAATTTGTGGCATTGTTGCACATCGCTTGTTCTTGTTCTTGGGTCGGGTCAACGGAAGACCCATAGAGTACAAGATTTGAATATTTTGCAATGAAAGGAGCATAGTAAACAACCTTGTATTTGCCTCCACTCGTTGCCCAATAAGAACTCCCATGCATTGTACCGATATTCGCTTGATGTGTAAAATGTAACAGCAATTCCAGCAGAGTAATCTAACGGTAGCTCTAAAATATGCATAGAGATAAATGTCTTGTGATATGAACCCAGAACCAGCTCTTTCATCAAGGGAGATTTGAACTGATTTACCTTCGTCATCAGGAGAAATCACATGGTCATCTCCATACAAGTGAAAGAATGATGTGGTAGGTAAATTATTTAAGAAGGCAGAAACAGAAGATCGAGAAGGCCACGCATGGAGTAAAAAATAACCCTAGACAAGAAATCACCATTTTTTGGTCGGCTGAGGAGATGAAGAAGAGAGAAGGTGGAGGATTTAAGAAAGAAATTGGTCTTAATTAACTTGTAAGCTGATTCGGAAAGACACTTGATCATAAAAAAAAAATTATATAATAACTATTTTACCAAGTGCTAATAGACTTGTTTATGAATTAAAAAATAGTTTAGAGTGAAAACAAATTCTAAATATAAACTAAGAAACACATAGGGGTCTAAAAGCTGAATATTTCTATATTTGACAAAATATTGTTTGTTGAAAACTAATATCTGTATTGAGATGATGTAAAACTAGGTATATTTAATTATTGAATTATTAAAAAAAAATAATGTGGTCATATGTGATCTTAGTGCTAGAATTAAGATATGTTTATGAATTGATTTAGAGTTAAGATTAACTAAAAACTAAAGTAAATGCCGTATTATTATACCTTTCCTCGTATAATTCTATTTATTAAAATACTTTTTTTTTGTTTTTAAATCTATATTTTATTTTAATTTAGATTTCATCCTTCAACATTAGATTTTTTTGGAATCGAACATCATAATTTTTTTCAATTTATTTTTATGAGGTTATCTCAGACTCATGATATAGATCACAAGTTTGATTGGTTAACTCAAGTTTTTGTTTTTGTTTTTCTAATTGATTTTTTTTTAATTTCATCTTTCAACATTGAATTAATTGAAAATTAGGCTTCATGATTTATTTCGGTCTGCTTTCTATAAGGTTATTCTTATCTCATGATTCGGGTCATAAGTTCGTCAAGTTAACTCTAGTAGACTCAAATTTTTTTATGTCCTTTTTATAATCGAATTATTTTTCAATTTCATCTTTCAACACTAAATTGATTAAGAATTAAATAATTTTTTTCAATTTATTTACAGAAAGTCAAGGATTTATTTGATGAATTAGCAATAGTAGATCAAGCCATCACTCTTGCCAATTTCAATTTATATGTATTTTGAGGTCTTCATAGTGAATTTCATAATTTGGTCATAGGTATGTCAACCAAGGCTAAACCTCTTCCCTATTTTGAGCTTCATAGTCACTTTCTTACCTATAAGATTTTACACATGAGCTTTCTTCAATACACTTTTACTATCGCACCATTGTTGCATGCTCCTCTACAACATCCATCTGTTTTGGTTGCTCGGTGGCGTGGTTTTCCTGGTTTTAATGGTATTGTCTCTTTTTGTAATCGGAGCAGAGGACATCGTCATGGCTGAAGGAATACCTATAACTCCTTCTTTGGTTTATGTGGTCATAATTATCATGGCAACAATAGTGGTTATTGACAGCAAAACCGTGACTATGAGGGGAAATTGGCAACAACTGAACAACTAAAATTATTCACCAAGTCAGTGGCCTCTTACACGCCAAGTTAAGTGTCATCTATGCAACATTTTTGGTCACTCATTACAGCAGTGCTCATAAATAGTGAACCATAAAAATCAAGCCTCTACCAACTTTTCTTTAACTAATGCTCTAACAGCAGTATAGGTCTCATGCTTAGTCAGCACAAATATGTTATTAATATCCTTTATCGAGCTGATATGTCATCGTGCAAACCTGTTGATACTTCGGCTTTTGCTTCTAAGCTCGGATTGTAGTCTGGTGAGTTGTTTTCGGATCCCACTCGATTTCACCAAAATATTAATACTCTTTAATATCTCACCTTTACTAAGCTAACTGTATGTTATGCTATGAACAATGTCTGTCAATTTATGCATGCTTTTATTAAGGGCCATTGGGCTGCTATTAAAAACATATGGTGACATCTTAAAGGTACAATTTCTTTTGGCTGGCACCTTGCCTATTGTTCTTCATTAACACTTTATGGTTTTACTGATGTCAATTGGGCTAGTAGTATTGATGATTATAAATCTCTATCGGGGTTTACCTTTTATTTTTTGGTATCACTCCTGTGTTATAAAAATCTGGCAAGCAATGAATTGTTGCTCGCTCCTCATTGAAGTTGGGTATAAAACTTTAGTTGATGGCACTACTGAAGTTCATTAACTTCACTATCTCTTTTCAAACTTATGTTTCTCTTCTAGTTCTGTCACTATTATTTGACATAATAACTTGAATGATATTTATTTATCTAATAATTTGATTTTTCATACCTATACAAAACATGTTGAGGTTGATTATCATTTTATTTATAATAAAATAGCCAAAAAAAAAATGAGATTCACTTTATATCCTTCAATGACCAATTAATTAATGCTCTTACTAAGCCGTTGCCTTACTTTATCTTTGCTCAACTTACGATTCAAGCTTCATATGGATACCCCATCTTTAATTTTAGAGGATATATTATGGAATGTGTTGTATTATAAAAATTAATATACTTATTTTTTTTAGAGTTATTTTTTTTTTTTAGAGTTATTCTTTTTAATGTAGTATACCTTATCTTTTATATATTATCTTATTCACACACACACACAGGATGGCTGCGCCAAACCTCCTATTTACACAAAACTCTGTTATATTATTTTCTTCAATTAGTTTGATGAAATAATTGCAAATATTCAATTGAGACCCAGTTAACTTATCCCAACTTGTGCGTCCTATCATGCAAAAGTACTAAATAATACATAGTTAGTGGAATCAAATCAAATCAGTAATTATGTACCAGTGGAATCAATGCTATTCTTTTTGTCTAATGTGTCCACAGTCTAATGCTTGCAGATTAACCTCAATTTCAAGTGCTCGATCGTAACTCCTATAGTTTATGCAATAAAAGAAAATTAAGGGATGCAATATAACTCCAAGTTCATGTGTATTTTTGCCTTTTAAAACCTGCATATGATTCGATTTCTTGAAGCTAAGAATATAGACAGATATACAGGACACTTTACTTCCAAGAAATTAACTACCCATGAGTTTTACCTTTAATCCAGTATCTAGCTAGAGACGAGATAAAACTATCAATATGTTTGCCTTGTAAAATAACGTTAATCGATATTAAATACTTTGTCTGTTCTAATGATATTTAAAACACGTTTCTATGTATAATGTAAATTAAGAGAAATTATATCGATAATGCACATTTAAAAAAATTATAAAATACTGATTTCAGAATTTAATTATAGAAAATATATAATTAAAAATATACGTATTCTTAACTATCAAGATATACAATCCTTTTAACTTTTTTAAACAACTTTTCTTTTCATTTTTCTAATTAATGGAAAATGTGATGGGTGTTGATACAAGCTTAATTAAAGGGTTGATCTATAACTTAACAAGAATTATTTTTTTTAATTTAATCATTCAGAAAAGTTTCAATTATAATGATAGTTTCAAAATAAAAATAACTGTGGCTGAAGGTATAGTTATATGGAATCCATAAGAATAACCAGTATATATGGAAAGAGTTTCTCATAAAATCTTGGCTGACATGACACTTCCTCCCGGAAAAAAAAAGGTAATGAACCAAAAAGTTTGGAAGAAAACAAGTGTTCATATTTCTTTTGAAGAACATGGTTTGATCACAAAATTACATCAGGGTCATTTATTTAATCCTATCTCCCTTTAACTTAAAGAGTCAAATTAAACAGTCTTTATGGGCAATTTGTAATTAGTGTATAAAACTTCTTATTGCTGCACTTGCGAGGTCAACCAGTTGGCAATGCTATTCTAAGCTCTAGCTCAACTTTATCGATAATTGATGCTATTTATTTGTCTTCTTTTTAGCAAGCATTGTGTGAGGTATGGAAAGTCCCACCTGCCACACACACACAGATATACATATTGAATTTGTGATCATGAAAACTGAGGTTTTTTTTTTTAATTAAATAAGAATGTTTCAGAGTCAAGCGGGCAATATAGCCGGTAAGGAAAAGTATAAGGTGAGATCTCGACACCTTCCATCCACTTGAAAACAGATGATAGAGTGTTCTAGTTGAAGAGTTCTTCCGACCACATTTGTGACAATTTTATATGATTAGGATTGTAGTGTGTTAACTGTGGTTTAAAGTATTTTTTTTTTATTATTAAAAATATATTAGAATAATATTTTTTTATTTTAAAAAAGTTATTCTTAACATTCATATATCAAAATAATTTTAAAATATAAAACAATTAATTTTAAAATTAAATTAAAAAAATTTAAATTTTTAAAAAATATAATTTAAATCGTATTCCTAATCACCCTTTAATTTGGAGAATATGTTCCAAACCAAGGTCTTCTGGTTTGTCAAGTCTAAACTTTCCCTTTAATGATTGCTCCATTTAGTGCTTTGGTACTTTTAATGTACCGCACTCCCCAGTATATTAGAACTGTTTTTGTTGTGGACATATCGTTATCTGGACAATCTGGAGGCAGGCACCAGAGTCAATTCAATTGATCTGGTCTTCATAATCCTCCAACCATCCATGGTGGCCAACCACTACATTTCCATGATCTGGACACCCTCAAATTCCAAGCCTCAACTAGCTAGGACGGGAGAATGGCAAGTGTGTTTCATGCTCATGTTACACATGGCGTTTGATTATTAAGAATTATAATCAATGTATACCATACAGGAGTTGTCATAGAAACGTGTACATTTAATCTTTAGGTTGAATATAAAAAATAATGATTAACTTGCGTTCAAGATATGCTCTACCTAATCCCAATTTTTGTGCGAAAATCCGTTGTGTTTTGTTCCGGGAAATCTTTTTCTATCGCACCTGTCAAATTAAATTGCGTTTGTCAATTGCGATTACCGAACTAGAGTTATTTATTTATGTATTATATTGAAAAAATATTAAACATATAAGATTAAGATGACAAGAATAAAACATCAAGATTAGTAATATGAAACATTGATGAATGCAAAGATATATATATGAAAAGATTTAATTGAAAAGTAAATGTGACTTTTAAGTGCATGTTTAAAAGGCACATTTAAAACCATAATATCTACCAATTTTATAGGTTAAAATTTTGTTTGAATCTAATTTCTAGTATATATTTTTTGATATGAAATATCAATATGATTTAAACAAATTATAAATGAATGAAAATTAATATTAAAGAACTCTCAGTTGACATGTTTTGATAAAACCCAAAATTCTATAAAAGAATTTTATTCCACATAGAAAATAAATAAAAAAATTTTATTGTTTATAAAGTAGAAAGTTGAGAAATTAAAATTGAGTCCAAATAGCACCCAAAATTTTAGAGGAAATAGATCCTAAGCAAAGTAAAATTTAAGCTTAAACCCATATAAAAACGCGCCTAACCCAACCTGGCTCATGCTAGAGCTTCATGTCAAGCCTATGCCTGAGCTTGGATTTATTTTAAAATAATATTTTGGACTTCTATAGTTTTTTTTCGCCGACTAAAAAGTTGGATTTTTGTCTGGTCCATAAAAAATTATTTCTTTTAGCTCATTGTTTTGTTCAATCTAGATCATAAATGTTAACACCTAAAGTATTTTCTACAAACCTGAACAATTTTCATATTTATAATCAAAATATTTAGGTTTAATTCTTGATTTATGATAGCTAATCAAAGATTAATAATAGTAAAAATTAATTTTGATTATTATCAAAATTAATTATTTGACTTTTTAGTTTCCACATCCCACTATAAAAGAAGTGTGAAAGAAGAGTTTCCTACAATTTTTTTTCATATTTTTAAGCATTTTTTCTCACCTCACTTTTAATGTTTTCCTTTTTTTTATATATATATTTTGGTTTTTCTTTCAAATCTAGAGTTTAAGTCTTTTTTGTTGAGAGACAATTGAATCTTTTTTTTATTGTTCAAAGATCTTATTTAGAAATATATCTAAATTAAGTTGGTATTGTTAGAATTTTAAAAGACTTATTATAAAAGATAAGTCATAAAATATTAAGAATAAATAATTTATTATTAACAATAACAAAAACTTTATTATTTTAAAGTTAGTAAAAGTTAGTAAGTAAGTACCTTTCTTTGATTTTATTTTAAGCTTAGATTTATTGTATGATTAGTAAATGCTGCCCTATTGTGCCTTCCAGTACATAGAGGAAGGAGCCCCGAGGCATTTACCCGTGTCCAACTGGAAGGAAATATTCAGGACAGCCTTCAGCCGCTCTTTCCTCCTCCGAGTACGGGCTGGACTGACAAAGCCTTTAGACTTTGGATGGATTAACAGCCATCCCTAAAGCATTGCAAATCTCTTGAAGAGTCAAATTAATTACCCGAGCTTGATCAATAGAAGCTCGAGTAAAGAATATAACATCATCTGCAAACAATAGCGAGGTATTAAGGGGCCGCTCGGAGAAATCAGAAAAGGCTTCCATTCCACCACAGCGACCATTTTGTGTTCACTAACGGAGTGAAGAAGGGAGGTCAGGCGAGTGTAAACAGGGGTTACTAAGACCACAAGAGTTCCACCCTGAGCTTAACAATAAATATATTAAAAAAAAAAAAAAAACCCCGCTCCAGTCAACCAATTTTACCTGTTATATTCAACAACAAAATTCCAACGATTATCTTACAAACAGGAAAAAACCCTTTTAAGAAATAAAAATACAAACACTACAGCGTTGATGAATAATGGCAGTAATCCAGGCTCAAACTAATTTATAAAAAAACTATGTTCGACTTTTCTCCTCCTTTCTTTTTCTTTTTGCAAAAATAAGAAATGAGCCACGGAAAAACATAAATTAAAAATTCGCCCCAGCAATCTCAGAAATGACTCGGCTAACAATACATTCACTTGCGCACACTTTTCTGTAACCCCACCCACGAAAAACAAACCCTCCAAATCTTCCAATGCCACAATTTTTTTGAAAAAAAAAAACTATATGTCAAAAGCTAAAAAACTAATGGTGTCTCGTATTTGAGCTACGCAGTGTCACACCATGTAAAAATTTTGTATATCCAAGTACATTAAGCTTGCCATCTGAGCTTCTGATCCAATCTTTGATGATTGTATAGGCAGAAGGACCTACATTTAGTTCCTGCAGTGCGGAGAGATTTCAAATTATATTCAAATAGCAATGCGTGTAACACAAATCAAACAGCAGCAGTTGTATATACCCGCGCCAATTCTTCGACTGAGATGACTCGGTTACCCTCCTGTTCAAAATGCTCAAATGCGGTGGAGGCAATCTGCTCCCACCCCTCAAGAGCCTCTAATTGATATGTGCTGATCGCAGCGGCACAAAACTCTTCAAAGTACATCTTCCTATAAGCAAGGGATTCCATCTGAAAGAGAGGTACATTTGAAAAGGGATAACCATCAACCTTGAGGTGAGAAAAAGGGAAGAAATTAAAACAATTCCTAATCTTCAGATCAACTAATATGTTTTAGTGGATTGACTATCAGAATAGACCTTGGTTAACATCATCCAAACGCAATAAGAGGCAGTGTAACATCATCCAAACGCAATAAGAGGCAGTGTAGCTTTTGAAATTCAAGTGGATAGAAGCAAAAATCTTTTGAGTTTATAGAATATTGCTAGGTTTGGGCCCTATTTGTTTCTAAAAACTACTTTCCAAGCTTTCGTGTTTGTTTAACATTAAAAACATTGATCAATAGAACACTTTCCAGTCAAAGAAAGATTTATTTGGTTTCTAGAAAAGTATTTTCCTTTAATTTTGAACGGAAAAGAGTTTTTAGAAATTGTAAAATAATAAAAAATATCTTATTATTTGTTGATTATATCAAATTTGATTACTAAATATTTTGTTTTGAATATTTTTTTTTTTAATTTCATCCCTTAGAATTTGATTTCATTTGATTTTTTTATAAACTTTGATCCTCATTCTTTTTATTATTATTTTTTTTTCTCAAATCATTTTCTTAATTAAAAATTTTTATCTATCATATTTGGTATCTATTATTTTTATTGTTATTTATTTTTATTTGAAATCATTTATGAAATTATAAATTTTTTTTAATTTCATCATCTTTCAACGTTTTGATCTATTAGATTTGATCTTTATTATTTTAATTGTTATTTATTTTATTTGAAATAATTTATGAAATTATTATTTTTTAATGTCATCCTCCAAATTTTATCTGTAAGATTTAATCTTCATTCTTTTAATAAACTTGAAAAAAAATTAAAACATTAAAAAGTTATTTTTCAGCTCATTTTTCATAACTTATCCAAACACTAGAAAATATTTTCCGACTCATTTTTCATGACTATCAAGCATTGAAAAATAATTTCTTTTTCAGGAATCCACTTTCCAAAAAAACCACTTTCTAACAAACAAATAGGGCTTCATTTAACTTAAAATGTAAAGATAGTAACTGCTGGTTATAATATTATTAGCAGAGCTAAATATGATTACCGCATTGAGAATTTCAGGAACCCTCGACTCTCTCATGGCATCAGTTGCATTATGTGCTAAAGCCTGCAAAAAAATGCATTTCTTTTTTTTGTTTTAGAAGTCTTATTTTATCATTCCTACTCCAATAATAAACCTGTAGACTACAGAGATTGACCGAAATAGAAACGGGGACTGACCGTTCTGAAATTGTCCAGTGAAACACTTCCATCACCATTTGGCCCTAGCAGATTGAATTGAGCTCTAAGATAGACAAGCTCATCCTCAGTCAAAGCTTTTGAGAGAGCCTGCATAAGAAGAAAATCCAAAGAAATGTCAGCTGATATACAAAAGAGAATATCAACTTAACTCTTCAACCATTGTACTTTTAATCTTCAGCAGAATTCAAATATTCAGCTACATTGATGATTATGCCTTTTGCATCAGAAACAGCAGTTGAGTCAGTAAATAGGTCAGAAATAGAGTCAGACAAATCTTCACTAATACCTAACAAATAATGGCGACTTTCACTTGAGGCAGCCTTAATCCAAATGCAATGGACGTGAAAACTGCTATTAATTTAACTTCTAGACAAAACAAACCAAATTTAATTTTAGTTTCAGGTTCTGTTTCCTTAAAGGAAAAAAAGATATTCTTAATAGTTTAGATAATATCAGGGGGTTTCAATAAAAAATTGGGTTAGGAACCCAACAAATGATCAATGGATTTTTGGTAATTAACAAAAATAATAAAATCCACACAGCTTAAAACTTATCAGCAACAGATTTTTTATGACTATACCCCCTCCACCCCCAACCCCCTTACAAAAGAAAAGGGAGGGGGAGGGGGAGGGGGAGGGGGAGAGCATGTACACTAGGGACACCAAACGTTTGAAGGTTCTCTGCAGAAGGCTTTGAATCTCCATGGTGAAAAAATTTTGCATTATCATGATTGAGATACAGTATAAAATCCTTAAGGTCAGGCATGAGGGAAAAGAAAAGGTACCTTTAGTGCTGCCCGTTTAAAAGGTGTAGCATGTAAGTATGCCTTGACTAGCTTGTAGATCAATATGTCTACATGTATAGGACGACTATCATCCCTCAACCATGGGTGAGCTGCAATAATAGAGGATTTTGTTAGCTAAAAGAAATCAAGAAATAAGAAGTGTCAGATGTGAATTTCTCAAGATCATGTTCTGAATTGTCAATAAGCACGTAAGATGCACCATGCAAATATAAGATGATAGACCAATTCTGTACACGTGTCAAACATCCAACTATTCCAAGTGATATATATTTCCAAAATATTTCAGCCACTTCCACCTCCAGCTGACACCTTTAAACAACATGGACACAACCAAATAGCATAGGCAATAGTCCTTTGTTCAACTTTATTTGCACGAGGGACTTCCAAAGGGGACGGTTCATCTTCCATCATCCAGTAAAAATGAAAATCAACGATCCTTCCGATCTAACAAACTGCAACTCATCCACTGCCAATTCTCCATGGACACTTTCTTATCATAGAAAAGAATGCCATAACCTTGTGATAAACTTGCAAAACCATCCACATGTATCCATTGTTTTGTCAAAGTCATGGGAATGTTTTCACAAAGTAATAGAGGAATTACCAACTTACTTAGAGCTTGGACAGCAGTCATTCTTTTCCTGTAGTCCTTGTTCAGAAGTCTCTTCACAAAATCCTTGGCCTCTGGAGTGACAGAAGGCCAGGGTAGATCTTCGAAGTTGGGATCAGATCTCAGCACTGCACGAAAAATCCCTGATTCAGTCCGTGCCCAGAAAGGCCTGCTTCCACATAACAAGATATAGGTAATAACACCAATGCTCCATATATCTGCTTCAAGACTGTAAGATCTATGCAGGACTTCAGGAGCAACATAGTATGCACTTCCAACAATATCATTTAATCTTTCATCTGCAAACACCACACAGAATTAAAACACTAAAAACTCTCAGATATCAACTACTACATACAAAAATCATAAAGATTTATACGCCATGTATTTTAAACAAGAAAAGCATGTGATGGAAAATAGTTTATATAGTTTAGTTTAACTAGCATTTTTCTTTAGTTAATATTAGTATCGTTGTTGTTGTTGTTACCTAAGAAAATATTGAAGTTTCCAACTTCATTTGGTGCCTATTCAAGTGCGCACCTAATCATTATTTTTGGGCAGTACCATTTGATGAATTTAGTTTTTCTACCCGGTAGAGCTCTAGGTTTTCTTCTATTTTTCCTTGTGGATTGGATGAAAAACCCTATTGGATCTCTATGATTTGTTCACTTCCTCTACTGTCCTGTATCATCATGTGCACAAACATCACAGAAATAAATAAAAAATGGCAGGTATGTTCATGCTCTTATATTATCAAGGTTACTAATTTTCACAGCCTGCATCAATTTAGCTTAAGAATGTTAAACCCCAAATTAGCACAATCAAATCTAAAATGCTGTCACAACACGCATGGGAATCCAGTTATCAGGCATAGAACAAGTAAATATGGCAAGGAAATAACCAAATCCAGTGAAAACTTAAAATCTCAGTGTGGGCAACAGACCCAACCCATTCAGTGAAAGATAACTAAATCAATCAATGAGTAAAGCAATGGAGGCAAGGATAGTGATTTATGTAAGTTGACCAAAAACCATGGGAAGCTCTGCTTATTACCTGGCCTAAAAAAGTCGGAAAGACCAAAATCAATAAGCTTCATGTCAGCATCTTCACTCCCAGAAGTGAAAAGGAAATTCTGTAACAAAAGAGGATCCAGTTATGAGCATGGAATGAAAAATTCCACATAAACACTGCCAACCCCCACATCACCAATGACTGCAATTATTTTATGTAAAACAATAACACATCAAGTTTAAGGAGAAAACCTCTGGTTTTAGGTCACGGTGTACAACGCCTTGAAGATGACAAAATGCTACCACACACAAGATTTGCACAATTATAGCTTTTGCATCTTCCTCTGTGTATCTTCCTCCTCTGCAGCAGAGGAAAATGTTACATTCATATGAGTACATAACAGTTCAACCATGCGAGAATCATTTAACAAAACATAGAATTTGAATCAGTTCTACCCAGCTTAGATGGATGAAAAGGTTCACATGCAACATCCATCATGATTTTAATTTGAGGCCAAGGCAAGAAAATAAAAAAAAGTTCATAGACCATGCAAACTTATTGCATTACCTTGCCAAAATTCTGTCTAAAAGCTCCCCTCCCTCACACAATCTGAAAAGCAAACAGTAATCCCCAAAACATTAGACATCAAAGTTTAAAATCTGTTGACAAAATCATACAACATAAATAGAAGTTAATACTTCTAGCAGGAAAAAAATCCAAAAATTGCCATTTTTAAATACTGTCAGAGAAAATAATGACAAAGATACAATGCTCAGTTATGTTCCTTGCATAAATTTAAACAAAAAATAATAAAAGACATACTCCATCACTATGTACACGTTATTGGCATCCTCAAATGCATCATAAAATTTGACCAGATGCCTATGTCCCGATAGAGCTTTCAGTATTTTTACCTCCCTACGAACATCTTCAATTGATATAGTGGTAGTCATCTGCCAAATAAGTCTTGTGAAAATATAGATGTTACACAATACATAATGCAATTAATCCTAATTAAGAAAATAATTCAGAAATTTCATAAATCTGATCACTGCACATAAAAGAAAAGAGGCAATAGCTGAAGCTATCAAGGAAAACAATTAAGGATACTTCTTAGGAATTAGAAAATAGAAGTTTAAGCAGAAAACTTCAATCTTCGTCATATACAGGAAACATTTAATGAAGGAAAAGGCCGCAGAATTTCCATTATGCCTTTGTGGCATACATTGGCACAAATAATGGACATTTCCCAGCTCCAGAGATTGTTACACATATTTTAGGCGTGTGAAGGAGGAGGAAGGGGGGCTTTGGTTTTGATTGCCTTGAGCAGACACATGCGCCGATGAGCACATATTCATGCATATGTGAGGGCACATTCGTATTTGTACTGGCACAAACAATGGACATTTCCCAGCTCTAGAGATTGCTACACATATTTTAGGCGTGTGAAGGAGGAGGAAGGGGGGCTTTGATTTCAATTGCCTTGAGCGGACACATGCACCAATTAGCAAATATTCATGCATAAGTGTGTGTACGTTCGTATTTGTACTGTGTCAAGTAACTGGCAAATTGGCAATTGAACCTTTTTATAACTCCTACAAAAAAAAGGGGCTCAATATGCTTTATAAATAAGGGTTTGAAAGGATTATGAATATGTAAAAGAATAGGGTCAACAAAGTGAAATTATAGTTTTAAATAAAATATGGCTAGCAAGTCATTTCAAGGTACAGCATGCATTTATAGAGGGTCAAATTATCACTTAGCATAATAAGTGATCGCGGTTTAATTACCAAATGATTTTCCATGGAGATGAATGTAAGATGTAAGAGAAGATTAGAAGATGACCATGAAATATAACATTTATATGGCATTTGCGCATACTCAAACACATATATGCATATCTTATTACAAATGACAAATTAAAAAAAGCTACTACCATAACGCATTTGATGGTCCAAAGAATGATGCCTAAAACCTAGGAAGCACAATACTTAATGCATCTCCATGAAAGTATTATAGGTATCTGAATTCTTTCTATGAATACAGACATTGGACAGTTTACTCAAAAACTTCATATTCCAATGAGATTCAGTTTTAGCTAGTGAATGGTTGATCTCATTAATAGAACCCGAGTGACGAAAATAATTCCACTCACATATTGTCTTCAGTTTTCACAGAAGAATCAAAGAATTTGAGATTGATTTATTCTATAATGCATAGCAATATAAACACAGTCACACCATATCAAGTCCTTTTCATCTTTCCAGGGTCATCATAACTGACACAACTAAAGTTGAGAACGCTACCTGCAAGTTGAATATCCATTGTTTTATACTTGCAGTATTTGCATGCTTTTATATGCTGCAACGATGCCAGTGAACTCAATATGTAACATCAAATTTGAAAACTCTGGCAGAGAAATATTATCATTAATGTTTCTCTCTTCAATGACAAAATTAGGCTAAGACATGAATTACAATAAGCTGACCTAACCAGATACCTCGTCTCGGACACTGACAAACACTCCCCTATGTCTCTTCCATTTTTTCCAAAATATTCACATCCATGTCACAATCTAAGTTTGACTGCCTTTCAAATTTCTCGCCACACATGGAAGGAATAAATTGCAGACAAACATACGTCAAAACTATCATTGGATTTTCCACTTCCAGAAAATAAAAAAAAATAAAAAGAGAGTGATTCTCCCATCATCCCCATCAATTTGTTTCCTTACAAGTCAGCACCAGAACTAAACCACGCCTAAGAGTTGCCATACATAGCCGATAATATTTTAAACAACTGGATAAAATTAGCCCCAACACAGCAGCAAGAAGAAGTTAAACATAAAATCTAATACTCTAATTACAAAAAAAAAAAAAAAAACCCTCACTAATCAAATTGAAATGAGCATAAAATTAGTACCTTTGCTTTTGAAATAATCTTGACTGCAACAGCTTCATCTTTAAGTTCACCTTTCTTAACTCTAGCAGAGCAAGTATGACCAAAATGTCCTCTTCCTATTTCCTTCCCTAACTCATACTTAGCTCCAAAATTCTTGCTATATCCAAAACTCTTATCAAGCGACTGCTCTTGCTGCTGCTCCGCCTCCACACCGCCGTGCTCCGGGATTGGTCCCTCCCTCGGCTTCCCTCTACCACCAAGCCTCTTCACCAACGACGCCGCTATATGCCTCGCCGGCGACGGCGGGGGAAACGGCCTCCTAAAAAATCTCCTAGGCGTAGACGACCTCGCCGGAGACGGCGACACTCCTTGAAGCGGGCTGGCGGCGACACCCTGTGGATACGGGCTTGGCCAGGGGCTCGGGTGCGTGGAGGAGGAGCTGGCCGAGTACTTCAACGAGCGCACGCCGTTACGCGGGGTGGAGGAAGGTAACGGCGTTTGCTGGTTGTGATCGGTGGAGGAAGCAACGATTGTGATGGTTGTTGCGTCATTTATGTTAGTAGAATTAGTTTTGCCGTAACACTGCCCCATCAGAAGAAATCTTACACACTCAGTCAAAGTCCACACATCGGACGGTTAATAAAATATTTCTCCTCCGGATCTGATCTGATCATCACCGGAGAGAAAATAATTAACAAAAAAAAAAACAGAGCAAGAGAACCAAGTTAAGAAAACGATTAAAGAAGAGAATGAAGAGAGAGTTCAAAGTCAGAAAGAGAAGAGGAAAGACAAAATGGTGTGGCTTGTGAGACACAGAGAGACAGAGATTGAATACAGCACAGGTGAAGTAGCAGTGGCAGCTAAGAAAGTAAATTATATTGAGGAGTTAAATCAGCAAAAGTTATTGGATTTAAAATCTGCCGTTGGATTTTGTAGAATAAATATTAATTATATCATTTATGGAAGTCAAAATCACGATACGAGAGAGATGGGACTGTTTCGCTCTGAGATTCAACTTCTTTTTAATTAAAATTTAAATTTTTTTATTTTAAATTTATTTTAATATTTTTTAACAATTAAATATATTGATATTAAAAATAAATTTTAATAAATAAAATAAGATAGTATTTTAATAAATATTTAAATTAAAAATACTTTAAAAAATTGATATTATTTTTATGAATAATAAAATTGTACTGGAGGATATTTCATAAAATGTATTTTATATCCAAAAATATTAAAAAAAAATTAATATTAACAGAAAAATAAAGAATATTAAAAAAAAATTAAAAATTTTAAAATATACAATTAATGATATAATCATAGAAAAATAGGAGAGTTACTTATTTTCTTATTTATTTACTACTAACGAAATATAGAGAAGATCCGAAGTTGATTGGAGCGTAATGTAATATTAATCACAAGTTGATTCATATGTGTAAACGGTGGAATTATAATAATAATAGCGGTTAAAAATATTTTATATTTAAAAATTTATTAAAATAAAAAATATATTTTTAATATTAATATATTAAAACAATTTAAAAATATAAAAAAATTATTTTAAACAAAAAAAATTTAAAAAAATTTAAAAATATAATTTATATCGTGTTTTCAAAAAATCTAATTCTCGAATGAATTCTTTCTCTCTCCCACTGTCAATATCTCTCTCTCTCTCTATTCTCCCATTTATAAACCGATTATAATCCAAATTTCTTCGGAGCTGGGAATTGGGAAACAGATTTTCCACTCGACAACAACAAGCTCATGTGGTGTTTATTATTGTTGTTTGGACAGCTTGCTTTCGGTTTTTGTCTTTTCCTACTTTTCTTGCTGTTGTTTCTAATTTTTATAGTCGAAAAGGAATTCTATGGATAGAAGAGATTTTTATTGTTATTCAGTGATGACGGAACTACATATCGAACCATGCTATCATTAATCACAGCAAGTTCTTTTTCCTAGTCCTGGCTTACAAAAATGCCCCTGCAACGAAAGGTGGCTCTCTGTTGAGGATGCGGAGTATAAGAGATGATGGGGTCGATGGTACAAATAAGGATCCGTGCAGACGAGAAATCGCCAATTCGGTGGTGCTCAGGAGGGGAGTTGATACGAGGTGGCAAGATCTTAACCGTCGAAATAAGCATTCCCATAAGTAGATCTTTGAGAAGTTACTCTGTTTAATTTAAAAATAACGCTAAACTCACAATCTAATTAATTAAGAATCTGTATTTTCAATTTCCGTCGATTAAATATAACTTTTCAAAATTAAAAATTTATTTCAGTTAATTAATTTTTTTTTTCATCATATGGATTATTATTATCAACTTTACTTTGACTCGAATTAATACTCAATATCATTTCCCACTTTACTTTCTTTATGGGTAATTTCTTTTAAAAATTCTCAAATTATACTCAATTAATTGAAATATATGTGTGTGTGCGCGCATACTGTTGACAATAATAACAAGTAAAGAGAAAAAAAGAAAAGGAGTAATTATTCACATATTTGAATGTTCTCATGTTTCAAGTTTCACTGTTAATTTTGAGAACAATGATTTTTATTTGACAAGGAAAAAAATAAATAGTCATTTATTTTAATTTTAATAATAGAGATTTAACGAGATTATCTAATCCTAAATTTTTAATAATTTTATTTTTATTCAAAAGTTTGTTTTTCCGTTCTTTAATATTTAAGTTAAAAGGAGGGAAAAAATCGATGAAAAAAAATTAAAAAGAAAAAGGAAAATTGTTAATTATCACACTTCACAATTAAATAAATCAAAAATAGATGCCTATAGACTTTATTTAATGAAAAGACTTCGACAATGAAGGTTTTTAGCCTTCACTTTATCTAAAAACATAGATCGGGCTAGAAAGAGATTTTTTTTCTGATTTGATGGTGTTTTTTAACTGATTTTATAATGTTTTGAGTTTAAAAATTAGTTTGTTTATGTTTTTTTATTAGGTGTTTTGTGTCTAAAATTATAATTTTAAATTCAAAAACACATCAATTTTATTTTTTATTATTATCTAGTTATTAGAATATAGGCTATTAGGTGACACATCATGATAAAATTTTATTAAAAAAATAAATAATATGTTATCTATTTATTAAAGAAAACACAATACAACGTGTGTGGGTCAGTCGTATAGTTAAACGCTAAGATTAACTATTTTCTTGCTTTTTTTTTTGGCAATCTAAAAAAATTAGTTGTCATTTAATAATTCATCTACTTTTTAATTTTGGCATAGTTCTTAAATAAAATTAAAGATTTTCATTATAATCTTTATAATTATTTTTTCAATTATTGTATACGTAATATAAAATAATAATAATAATAATAAATTGTTCATGGATATTCATTTAAATATATATTTTTTATTTTTTAAAATTATAAATACATTATTTATCATATTTATATATTTTTTAACCCTCAACCACATACAAAATATAAACATATTATTTTGATAGATATATATATATATATATATATACATATCCTTTTTCTTGATCAATTGACTGTTTTACTGTTTTACAAATCCCTTATATTTTAAATATATTATAATAATTTTTTTATAAAAAATTAATTTTAAAATCAATATATCAAATTAATAAAAAACACTAAAAATTATTTTTTAAAAAAATCAAAATTTTAAATAAATAACATTTAATCACAGCACCAAACAGCGACTACAATTTATGTACATGCCCCATTACACACATGAACTCCTATGTGGAGCCCGCTGCCCTTCAAAAAGCTTCAGTAGTTACCAACGAATTAATGTTCATTACAGAACCTCTAAAGAGGGTGATTCAGAATATGGTTATTAGTGTTTTTTAAAATATTTTTTATTTAAAAAATAATATTAATAATAGTTTTTTATTTTTTTTAAATTATTTTTAAGATTAGTATATTAAAATAATTTAAAAATATCAAAAACATATTAATTAAAAATAAAATAAAAATTAATTTTTTTAAAAATACTTTTAAAAAGCAATTCCAAACATGCCTGGGCACACCATATTACATCAATGGAGCTAATTACTGTACAATTACGTACACGTGCTGATATACCCCACGTACATAACTCAAGAGGTGAAACTTTTAACTCAAAGTACTTCGGCGCCTGGTAATTAATCATCAATTTCTATCCATAATCTATACAATTACAGCTTGAAAGAAAAGAGATAATCATCGTTAAAATGGTGAGAATGAAAGATGAGGTGTGGCTTCTGCCGATAATTAACGATGCAACTTGCATAAATGATCTCAGCAGAGTTGTTGCGAGGTAACATCGAAATGTGCCCATACACATGCTTTTATCGGTGATGAGTGCATGCGATGAACCTTGGCTGAGCAGCTTCCAATTATCCAAGGCTTTTGCCACTGGCTCGATGACTAGTGAATATTCTATTTACTATGAGTCTATGACCCGTACTGTATTATTATCTTAATTCCAGCACTCAATCTTAAGATTATTAAAATAAATAATAAAAGGTAACTGGAAGACCTAATCTCCTAGCTGCATCACAAGATTGTTTGTTTTTGTGTTTAAAAATGTTTTATCACGGTAAAGATGATAAAAAAGACCGTCACTTCATGTTGTTGTTCCTCTTCTTTTGTTTCTTCCTATGTTTCTTTTCTTCTTTTTCTTTTTTTAATCACAGTAAAGATGATAACAGACCGAGTGGGAGCAGGTTTTTCATCTATCCATTCTATGAGTAAAAAACACTAAAAAAATAGGAGCATAAAAAAATTTAACAGAAAAAATCAAATTATAAAAAGAATTAATTAAAAATTTAAAAAAATCAATCGATTCGGTTCGGTTTTATAAATCTGATATCTAAAAAACTAAATCAAACTCAAAAAAAAAAGGTCAAATCAGAAAAAATTAGATCAAATCAAATAAAATTAAAAAAATAATTTGAATCAATTTTTATTTTTAAAAAATTAAACTGAAACAAAATAAAACTTGTTAGTTTAGTTTAATTATTTTTTTTATGATAAAAAAAAAAAACATCATCCCAATCTATTCCAACCTTGAAAAGCCCACGTCCTCCACCCGAACCCATCACCAATCTAACAGGGCGGAGGACATTTTTCCTGGATACAGCATGCATGTTTACTTGTTTGTAAACAACCATGAAGGTGCCGCTCTGTCGAAATTCCATCAGCATTACCTTTTTTACTTACATTTTTTATTCTTTCCAAATTGAAATCTTTTTTTGTCACCTCCCAGATGGTCTTTAATGGTATGTTTGTTGGTAGGAAAACAGATTCTGAAAATTTAATTTCTCTATTTTTTCATGTTTGGTAACCATTTGGAAAAGCAGTCAACAGAATCTAAATTTCAGTCAAATTTAGAAAATTAATGCTCGGAAAAAAAAGTATTTTCCTTCTGTTAATGAAAGGAAAACACTTTTCTTAGCGTGTGTAGCACACGCCTGCCCAGTAAATTATAATTCACTTGCTACTGTAGCAGCGAATTATAATGCAAAGGTTGGTTTATTTTATTTAAGCTGGGTTTTTGATTAAATCAAAATTTAATTAAGTCCTCAAACTCATTAATTCTTCAATTAAACTCTTGATTTTATTAATTAAAATAATCTAAAATTTAATTAAATCAATTCTCCAATTAAACCCTTGATTTAATTAATTAAACTAGTCAAGAGTTTAATTAAATCTTTAAACTTCCAATCATGTTGCCCTTAACCCAAATTTTAATTCATCCTTCATTTATTTTATTTTTATTTTTCATTATTTTTTTTTAAATAATAAAAATAAAAAAGGTCAAAATTGGGTTATGATAATTGTAAGTGATTAAATATTTTATATATATTAGATAAACTTAAAAAAAAAATTAATTCATTAATAAATTATTTTACAGTTCATTTTCCATAACACAACCAAACACTGGAAAGTGTTTTCCAGTTCATTTCTCATAACACTACCAAACATCGAAAAATACTTTCCCGGAATTCACTTTTTCTGGAATTCACTTTTCAAAAGAAAACCACTTTCCTGCAAACAAACGGAGCCTAAAAATATTGTTACTGAAGTATAACAACGTGATCCAAACAGTATTTTATAAAAATTTATTTATTTTATTTAAAAATAATTTTTTATATTTTCAAATCATTTTAATTTATTATTATAAAAAACAACATTTTAAAAAACAACATCTGATACACTTCAAAACACCTCGTACATTTGGATGCCTCCTCAAACAAGTTGCCGATTATGAGGCCAACGACCGAACAAAAGACAAATTTAAAAGATGAAGTGTTGTTCTAAAGTGGAAGCTTGCTTGTGATGGGCTTGGCTGAAGTTTGGGTCGGACTCTTTTCTCTAAGAGGAGGTGGAGGGGAGCAGGTTAACAGATTTGGGTTAGTTTGTACAACTTGGTCTCGGGATCGATTATCCACTCGTTCCAAACACTGCCACCTACCTTCTTCTCTCTCTCTCTCTCTTAATAGATCGTACACTACTCAGGTGCCGTTAAGTTATTAGAAATGAAAAAGTACGGGATGTAAATGGCGAAATTGATATGACATTTTAATTTTAATATTATATTTGAAATAGTAACAAGAAATAACAGAAAATTTATGAAAAATAATTTTATTATTAATAATAATAATAATAATAACAACAACAATAACAGCAATAAAATAAAAAAATTGATGTTAGAATGATAGTAATACAATACTACTAATAATAATATATTTTAATTCTTTACTATAAAAATAATATTTTTTTTATTTTTTAAAAATTAATTTTAAAATCAGAACATAAAAATTAAAAATATATAATGAATTATTTTTTTATAAAAAATAATTTAAATTTATTAAAAACATGCGATTGTTTCCAAAAACAATCGAATGATGATAGAAAAATGATGGTGCTGAGAAAGTTGTGATAATATTAGTGATATTATTTTTTAAAAGAAAAATTTCATCATTAATAATAATAATAATAATAACAATAATGGAGATAGTGATTAATATAATAATAATAATAATAAATGGTTAATATTTCTGCTCTTACAAAATAACATATTAATGAAACTTTATGCCAAAATTTATTCGACAGAGAATATCATGAATTAAAATATCATGACTTCATTAGCCACAACGCAAATTATCTATGCGTTCTCATCCAGCCATCCCTTTGTATATCATTTATTCACTCCTCCTCTTCTCCATGTTTTTTTTTTTTTTTTTTTAATATTGTGTATGCAATTTACTTCTATTTGAAAATACCATTTGTTGTTGAATCAAACACACATGAATCACATCTTTCTCCACTTTATTCATTGTCACCGCTTTAGCAATCTTTACAAGGAAATAGTTTATTCAACGTAAAAAAAATAAAAAATTAAGCAGCTCAACGCATTTATTAACATAAATTATGTAAAAGACATGGTAAATATTATAAATTTTTAATCACTCTCTTATAAGCTCTTCTATTAACATAAACGTGAGATATTATATATTGTTTTTAGTTTTGCTATGTTAAGTAAATAAATCATATAATTACCGAGGCATAAATAATAACTAGCCTATTTATCCGTGCTATAATGCTGGTCAAAGTAAACAGAATTTAAGTGCAAAGAAAATGTATAGGCATTTGTAATTTGTCTTCTAAAAGAATAGGTTTTAACTATGAATTGAATAATATTTTTATATAATATTAAAATAAAAATACATTGGATTTACCTAGATTAATCTATAAAATTGGCGAGGATAATCTTGAAATAAAATAAAATTAAAAAGCTCAATCCTGAATTAACTCAATATTAAAGAGTAAAATTGGATTAAAAAATACTTAATTAAAAAAAAAACTAAATGAGCTAAAGTCAACAAAGCAAACTCGTAATACAACTCATACGCGTCACTAGATTCAATAAATTTTTTATCATATAAATTATTTTTCTTTTAATTATACGACAATAATAAATTTTATTGCATGAAACATTTTTTTCAAAGAAACAAAATCATGATAAACATATGAGACTGAGATAGCATAAGTATATCATTGATAATAAATGATAAAATTATATTATTTTAGTTTTGAGTTAAATAAAAAAAAAACCTAGATCATCTATATAACAAATGGTAAAATTGTATTCTTTTTTTTTTTTTTAAATTAAAGGACACAAAAAGCAACAAAAAAAAAGACAAATAATAGCTCGGATGTCGCAGATTAACTCGTTAAACTTATGACTTTATTCATTGACTTAATTGGGATCAATGATTTTTTTTATTATTTTTTTTAATCTGAGTATAAAACAAATAAGAAGTCCATGTACGTGGGCTTGGTAGCCTAACTTGCCTCGACATTAAAAGAAAAAACAGCCCAAATGCATGGGTCTTCTGACCTAGCTCATGCATCTAGGTGTAACTTTTTTTAAAAGGGTAGTCAACATGTTATCTACCCTAATTTTTTTTTTTAAAAAAAGAGAAGTAAATGACACATCATCTATTTTCTATATAATTCAGTAACCAGAAGTCAAAAAAAAAAAAAACAAGGCCTTGGGGTTCTTGCTAAAAAATCGATTTTTCAACCTATTTTAACCAAAAAAAAAAACCTTGACAAACCTATCAATAACCTAAAAAACCTAAAAAATAGCTCAAAAAATAAAACTCAACCTAAACATAAAAGTATTCTCGTGGATATATTTGCCTCCTTGGGCAAGGAAAAGGAAAAAAAAATCCAGGTGAAACCTTCATCATAAAATAAAACTCATTGATGCCAATATTAATTATTTTTATGGTTAAAATCATCGTCAATGATGATTTTCTCTCTCTATACTAGAATTCAATGAGCCCCCCCTCCTCTCTCTTCTCATAAAAAAATGACTAAAAATGAGGGGAAAAAAGTTTGGTGTTAAAATTGAATTTCTAACTACTAAAAGGATCGGTTACCTAATAAATAAAAAGGATGGGGGGACTAAAATGAACCTTTTAAATGGAATTCAAAGTTGTCATTTTATCTGCCCTTTTCATGTTGGTCCTCTATCTTTCAATCCAACATTTTCTTCCAAAAAATTAAGCAACCAGGGGCTAAATAATTATGCTCAAAATGACTTCAATTATGTAAAAAAAATAATCCAAGTACCAACTTGTAAACTTAGAAAAAATTGTCTATTCCAGTTCACAATAATTTATGAGAAAGTACATAGTGATAAAATTACAATAAAATTGCCTAATGACTTATTTTTTGTAATAATAAGATCAATAATGATATGCAAAGTATATTAACAAGTCTAAGTTCAAGAAAAAATTTGGATAAGTAAAATGAGTTTTTTGTTAAAATCAGGTATAATTTTTACTTTGATAGTTGGATTTGTTAAATAATATTTATTTATTAAGGATATAATATAATTTTCAGTTTAACCTATATATAATTTCTTTGTATTTAGTATCCGTTTGGGAACGCGGTGCAAACCGCATTCCCAACAAATTTGAAATTTATTTTTTTTTGCTAAAATTGAGTGTGGTTTGTACCTTTTAGATCGTTTTGATATGCTGATGTCAAAAATAATTTTTAAAAAATAAAAAAACATCATTGACATGCATTTCGGCACGAAAAGTTATTTGAAAAGCAACCACTACCACACTGCCAAACACCCTCTTAGGTCAACCCTAAGTATTCATAATAAACAGATTATTGAAAATTCTAGCCTCCTTTTGTATTTGATCTTAATTATTTTACCCTTAATGTTTTTTTATAGTGGTATTTCATCTTCCCTTCAACTTTTGCAATTTGATATTTGCGTTCTGTTTTCTACAATTGCATTGGTATTTTGTTTTTCTTTCAATTTCTGCAATTTGATATTTACGTTTAGCTTCTGCAATTTGTTTTATGTTTTGAAACAATCGTATAACTTCAAGAAGATATTTGCTTAGGTTCTACAATATTGTTCAGTTTCTACAATTTGGTGTTTCTTTTTTCGTTGTTTTTGCATTCTGGTTCTCTGTGATTGTTGATTATGGCTACTGAAAGAGATGATTTGCTTTAGTCTATAAATGTGAGGTTAGATGGGAAGAACTATTTATATTGGAGTTACGTAATGCGAAATTTTTTTAAGGTAAAAAATTTTGAGGATATGTCAGTGAAACCTATATGGTACCTAAAAATACTAAAGAAGGGGATGCTGCTTTGATAGATGCATGAGAAGCAAACAATGCAAAGATTATTACTTGGATCAACAATTCTGTTGAGTATTTCATAGGTACGCAATTAGCGAATTATCTATTAAGTTGAAATTTTATCCATTAATTGACAGATTAATTCAACTTATTTTCTATTTCGACAACGACCACTGAACAAACTTTTCCAACAATGAAGATTATTAAAACAAGACTTCACAATCATATAAAAAATGTGTTTCTTGCGAATTATTTGATTGTTTATGTATAAAAAAAGAGATTGTAGAGAGATTCTCAGTGGATATGATAATCAATGATTTCTATTCGATGAAAGAATAACGAGTACAATTGATATAAATATATAAGAATCTTTCTTTATTACTTTATTGTTATTGTACTTTATTTTACAAAAATTACTAAATAAATGACGCTTTGTTTTAGCTAATATTTCTTATAAACTTTGTATATTTATATTTGATAAGTATAAAGATCAATAAAATTAAAGCAGTGGATGTATTACAAAGATAAAATTAAATTCATAATTTTGATTTAATTTGATATTATTCTTAATCTCTTAGCTGTCTTAATTCTTAATTTATAAGGTTCCGTTAAGAGGCTTATTTTTGGGTGGTGGTTAGTTAAGCAGTTACACTACATGGATGTGGTGCTTCGCAGATTTTGGAGTAGCTTAAAAGGAATTCAAATAAGGCAGCACACCCATATCTATTAGTATGGGCCCAGGCCCCCTCGATGTTTCCTTTCAGGCTTTTGCATGAGAGGGCGATCACAGGGTCTGCCTGTAATGATTTTAGAGAAAGCCAGTACAGGAACCTTTAGGTGGTAAGAAGAGCCGGTGGGGCGTTGAGATCAACCATAACCACCAATCATATCATCATCACTCGATCGATCACATTTTGAAGATGATGACAGATTGTCTATGGAAGCAATACCAGGATTATGTCACAGAAGGCAAATAATGAAGATATCTACCACTTTCGTGTAGGAATACACACCGAAGCTGAATTTTATACTCTACTGCTCTGGTAATGGGAGTTTGATGATTTCTTTCAAGCTTGGAATGGATTGCCAAGTGGATGCCATTGCATGCCGTCGGCAAGTTCTCTGCATGGCAGCAAAATTAATTAATTGTCAAGTATATTTTTCCCACTTGACATAAGAATATTTGCAATATGTGTTTAATTACCACGTAAGTTCATGTTTACTGGCAGAGGAAGAGCTAGCTAGCCATGGGGAGTTATTTGGACGACGTTCGATGTTCTCTCGTGATTTTACGGCCATGACCGAACTGTAGTTGTAGCGGGCAAAACTTTATAGGATCCATCAAAATTCGAGGCATACAGTCGCGTTTTGGGACCATTTAGAACGAGCGGTAGATCAACATCGATGCATTTGCATGGCCAGCATGCTAATATATATATATATATATATATATATATATATATATATATATATATATATATATATATATTCACGAACCACACCTTCTTTCTCGTGGACCCTGTATTTGTTTGTATCATTAGTAAAACCAAGTACACTATAAACGCACCATTGCCCATCTCTCTCGAGGTAAGATTCCTTGAATATAGTTACACTGTCAAATTTACACTGTTCCTTGGTGTAAACAGGGCACCTTTTTTCATGTCCAAGGCGAGAACAGACTCGAACGTCAATCATCAGTTTCTTTACGCAGGAGAGAGAGGGTTGTCGTGAAAATTAACAAATAATCCATACAAGTTGTATAAATGATGTGGAGGTTGCGTTTTTCATCATTAAATATCTTTAGAACATACAATTAATATGATTTGATGCTTGTAATGGAAACCAAAATGATATTTCGCATCGCGAATTATAATCTAACCCTTGCTTTGGAAAAGGACTAATATAATGACGAGAGAGAGGGGGGGGGGGGTTGTGGATAATTAATGATACTGGCTTCAATTAATGGAGCTTGTAAGGACCAGTGTTTCATACAGAACAGAAAATTAAATGTGACATTTGAGACTATACTCTGCAATAGAAGAGAGCCCACAAGGAACAAGGAAGGAACACCTCCATGTGACTGGATTATGGGGATATATTGCCAAGCAATATACAAATCAGACGATACATATATATATATAGTGAAATTTATGATGTACAGCAGTGCTTGAGGTATATCGCACCATAAAATCTTTTACTTTTAACCCGCCATCAATCCATCTTCCCTCTTCTTCTCTTCTATGCGCTTACCTGCAAAGATGGTGCAAGACGACGCCCTTCCGATTTTGTTTTTACGAGGCGTGTCAGGGTCGGAAAAACTAAAATCTACCCATTATCTAGATCTTTATCATCTCCTCATGGGACTCTCCAACTTGATTGACCTCAGCTAAAAAGCACTAATTGACCGGCTGCTTTCCTCTTAACTTATTGGATTGTGTTTTGATCACGACGGAGGCCAGTTGGTTAAATGTCAATGACACTTCAATGCCCTTTGTCCTTGTTAAGAAAGAGGGAGAGAAACCATGATAAAGAAATTGATTTAAGTTTGTTTGTTTTTGGATTTTAAATTATTTTATTTTTTTATTTTAAATTAATATTTTTTTCGTATTTTTTTTTTATTATTTTGATGTGTTGATATCAAAAATAATTTTTTAAAAATTAAAAAAATTATTTTAATGTATTTCTAAATAAAAAACACTTTAAATAATAATAATTATTATATTTTCTAACAGATCCATGTTCTAACAATTCTATATACCATAGATCTTTTGAATGAATAGTATAATTGAAAAAGATATTGTATTATTTATGTTTGAGGATTTTTAGGGAAAAAATAATGATTTAGTTATTATCATTTTCTATTTAGTTTATTATATACATTTTTTTCTATTTAGTTTAGAAAATAAAATAAATATTGAGATTGATAATTTTATTTATTATTTATTTTAGGAATCCTTAAAATAATTCCACAATTATTGATTGATATTTTTTTAATGTAAATCTAAAACTAATGTAAATAATATTCCATTTCAATAAAATATATCATATTTTTATATATTCTTATAAAAAAAATATTTAAATCTACCGCTATTCTCTCTTTCAACTATTGACTTTCATTAATTTGCTTGCTTCAGTGCATGTCAAGATCCACTTTTCACTCGTCCATAGAAAAAGATGGTAAAAAAAATATACATTATAATTCTAGTTTTAATGTAATATTTTAAAAAATGTATATATATTACCTTAAAGAATATTAATAAAAAAATTAACTTAAAATAATTTAAAATAAATTGATTGGAATATATCTTAAACATGGAAGGAAAAAAAAAATTCTACGAAAGGTCTTTCATTTTTCACTCCAACCCAACCCATATCATATCATATCATGTCATCATCTCTTCCTCCCACCCTATCCCTTCCCCTCCTGATCTCTTCTCACCAAATCCCTTCTTTATTATCACTCCATTAATAATAATAATAATAAAAGCAATAATAATAATAATAATAATAATAGTCCCACCCTCCCCTCTTAATTATTAAGCCTTAACCTCCTCCACTGTTTTCATTAATAAAATAAATCCCATTCCACATTACTCACAATTATATCACTCTCTCTCCCTGGCTCGCCAGTTGCTAAATAAATCAAAACACATATTCAACCGAATGACGCGCCTTTTCCGATCCAAATCTTGCGGACTCACCGAGTTCAACTCTTTCCCTCCCCCGACTCCCTTCTTTCACCAATACGACACTGAAGGCGAGTACGAAGAGGATGAGGATGAGGAGGAGGAGGAGGGTGAGGACGAAGAAGAAGAGTTGTACAGTGATGCTTCTGAGAACCCGCTATCGACGCCCTTTTTTGGGTCAAGAGAAGGAACGGGAGGGAATGAGAGATGTCGAAACAGAAATAGCAATAAAGAGTTTGCATTTTTGGATATTTTCGTAACGGCGTTAAGGAAGTCTTTGGTGACATGCAGTGTGGAAAGAGACGATGTTTCTTCTTCAATGGACATAAGCTGGCCTACTGAAGTTAAGCACGTGTCTCACGTGACTTTTGATAGGTTTAATGGCTTCCTCGGTTTGCCTACAGAGCTTGAGCCTGAGGTTCCTCGCAAGGTCCCTAGCGCCAGGTTTATTCTCTCTCTCTCTCTCTCTCTCTCTCTCTATATATATATATATATATATATATGAGCCTCCTGAATATTTTAGGAGTTACATTGGTGTTATAGTCAAATAAACGATCCAGATAATGGGGCCTTTGAAATTGAATCTGACTACCTGATTTATACCTGGGTATTAGATGTCCTGGTTGAGGTGCGGGCTTGTTCTATAAGAAAAAGGTTAGGCTCATTTAAGGCTGGCTTGTGAAAAATGTAACTAATGTTGATCATGATTTTTTCATCTCGCACGGGGATGTTTTTCAATAACCGGTTCAGTTTTGAAAGTAACTGAATTCATCAATATTTCACTCTAGTAGAGGACAGTAAATGGAGAAGAAGAGGGTTTTCCTTTTCCTTTCTCTTGTGATCAAATACAGTGAATGCCAACAAATACCCTCTGATGGTCTATCTTGTATGCATATGCAAAGGCAATTTTTAACTTGCACTGTTTTGTGGGGGTGCAGTATGAATGTATGCGGTGTTGCTTGCATGATCCTACTGGATTAGTTGTGATTTCCTTTTTAATCATACGAAGAATGGTTTAATTGAGAAGATCTTGATGATGGGTCTGGGGGAATTTCTTAATAGTTTTATTGAAACTGTAATACCTGCCGGCGCTAGTTCTCCTCATTGAATTGTAAATTTCCTCGTATCGTTCTCCGGTCCTGCTTCTTGGATTGTTCAAAAGTCGATTTCTTCTTGACTTACACGATACATCATTCCTCTGTTTTCTAGTGCAAATGTATTTGGAGTTTCTGCCTGGTCAATGCAATGTTCCTATGATGACAAAGGGAACAGTGTGCCCACTATTCTTCTTATGATGCAAAAGCGTTTATATGTAGAAGGAGGACTTAAGGTATGTTTGTGTTCCTAATTTGATTCAAGGAAATTTAGCTTCAGTCCGCTACTTGTCAGCTCTATAAAAAACTAGTCTAGTTTCTGTACTGCTGTTCATCAGTTCTGTTAAAAAATTGAGGCATTTCTTTGGGTGCTTTCTTGTGTTATCGAAGGCGGAAGGAATTTTCCGTATAAATGCCGATAATAGCCAAGAAGCGTATGTCAGAAACCAACTAAACAAAGGTGTAGTGCCTCGTGGAATTGATGTCCATTGTTTGGCAGGTTTAATAAAGGTATGCATATGAGATGTTTACATTGTTTGACAATATGGTTGGCAAATCAGCTGTAGGACTAGGAATATAATTCTATGTTGTCAATTTCCTGCTGTTTCTTTTAAGGTTTTACCTGCCTTAATGTTTCTTCTGCTTCCTCATGACATGATCCGGCATGCATTTCTCCACTGGTTGTCAACATAATTGACATTTCACTTTATTTCATAATTAAGCAGATTAAATGTCACTCTGGAAATCCGCTCCCCCCCCCCCCCCCCCTTTTTCTGAACTGCATGCTGCATCTTTTTGGTGATCTGCAGGCTTGGTTTAGAGAACTACCCTCCGGGGTACTCGATTCTCTTACGCCAGAACAGGTGATGCACTGCAACACTGAAGATGACTGCACTCAACTTGTGAAGCAACTTCCTCTGACAGAAGCTGCACTACTTGATTGGGCAATCAATTTGATGACAGATGTTGTGGAGCATGAACAGTATAACAAGATGAATGTACGCAACATTGCTATGGTCTTTGCACCCAACATGACGCAGGTTTGTTGACTTTGTTTTTGTTGGTGTATAGTTGGTTGCTGTTGGATAGTTAACCTCGTGTTAAGCAGTTTATTAGCTTTGTAGTTACTAAATCCTATGGTTTTGAATTCAAAAAGGGATGGGCAAACTGCTTCTTTTGGATGATTACTAAAGATGACAATATTCCATTTGCTGCTAAAATGTTGACATCAGACTCCTGATTAGATCTGACAATCATCAATTCTAATTGATTTTATGCACATTAAAATAGAACTCACAGACGTGTGGGGTTTCACAAGTTGAGATTATGGTTGTAACCACCAAGGAAATTCCTTTTTGTTTTTGCAAATGCTTAATATTTTTCAGTTATTAACTAAGATGTACTCTTCTTATCTTGCAGATGGCTGATCCCTTGACTGCATTGATTCATGCCGTGCAAGTAATGAACTTGCTCAAGACATTGATCTTAAAAAAATTCCGGGAAAGAGAGGAATCCAGTGCAAAGTTTAGGCTGCTCTCAGAATGTGCAACTTCCCCAAGCGACAAGAGTGATTGTCATTCAAACTTAAACAGCAAAGAATCCTGTAAAATATCACTCAACGCTCGTGCACCTGAGATACCAACCACTGGCAAGTTCTCGAGGTCTGCCACTGTGAATAGAGTAGAATCCAACGCTGAGGAGAAATATTGGAGCTTCCAGAAAAAAAGTGACGGAGAAGAGGAATTTAAATCTGCTTCAAGTAGCAGCCCTCCTTTTTACGAAATGGACTCCCTAGACAGTGGATGTAAAGGTGAAAACGATAGTGGGGATTGGCTAAGTTTTAGCAAAGGGGTGAGGAGGCTATGCAGACACCCTGTGTTTCAGTTGAGTAAACCAGTTAAGAAGACTCGTGATCTTGGAATTGTAAATACCAGGGGAGGAGGCGGAGAAGCTTGGACTTGATTTATCAGTTGCTTTCTGGCCTGTACCGTATATATGTTGATCAGTTCATGGTTGCTGATCTAAAGATTGTGATAAAATAGATGTCAGCGTTTGTTTAATTCTATAGTCAGGGAACCCCAAAAACAAAACATAAAAATAAAAATAAAATAAAAAAAATTATAATTTGTTCGAAGGCCCTAACTGCAGCTTTAGCTAGATGGACAATAATCTCTCGAGGGATGACCCTCACCGTAATGATTCATTGTTTTCCCCCCTCCTTCATGACTGTATTGGAGGTTTTGTTTCAGGAAAATCATGCAGGTTTGAGATCAACAGCCGGCTGAATCTAATGCGATGGGATTTCAAGGACCGGACGGGATACTAATGCCACCGGATATTAGATATCACTAACTAATTAAATGATTTGCATAGGCAGAATGTATAGTGTATTGGAAACAGATTGTTCTCTATCTATGTACCTTCGCGTGAGGCCAGGAAGAGTGGAAGACTGCTGAGAAGAATTTGGGAGGATGAGCTAATAATTCATTTTTCTTGTGGTTTGGTTTGAATAATAAGGTCGTTACCCCAAATTCCCTCTGGTTTTCAGCATGTATATTAGCGAAAACTAAAAAAAAAAAAAAACTGAATGGCAGTCCCTGTTCACATGAACAGTTTCAAACCTTTTTTTTTTTTTTTTAATTTTATCTCTTAACTTTTTCATATATTTTTTTAGTTTATTTTCTATGAGGTTATTGTAGTCTAAACAAACTTCCTGGTATTTAGTTAATACTCAATTCTTATAAATTTGTTTTTGTTATCATATCATTAAATAAAAAATAATTTTCAAAAACAAAGTTTTTAAACTTAGTGGAGTCCATAATCTTAGTCATGGGTTTTGCGAGTTAAGTTGTGAAATTCCAGTTAATCTAATATGTTTATGTCTTAATATATATATAAAAGATTATCTTTAATTTTTTCAAAGACAAACCATATTTTTACTAGTCATTTAGGTTATTTTTGGACCTATCAAATCAATTGAATCATTTAGAGTCAACTTTCATGCTGATTAATTTTAAACTCGGTCTAGACAGTGAGTCGGGTTGAAAGATTTCAAAGTTGACTTGTCAGACCGAGTTTAATAACGATGCCAAATAATTTTTTTTTTAAATCTCATCTTCCAATTGAATCCTTTGTGTGCTTGTTGTTTTTTTTTTTTATCAATTTTTTTTAATATTTGCTTTATTTTAAATTGGTATTCACAAGTTATCTCTGATTATTTTTTATTAAGTTATTGTAGTCTCATTTTTTTTTTAATATTTGATTAGTGCTCAATTTTATAAGTGTTTATTTTTGTTATCATATATTAAATAAAATAATTGTTAAACCTAATTTAATTCATGATCAGGATCAAAAGTTTGATGGATTAAGCCGTGAATCCTGAATCAATCTAATATTAAAAAATATATTATCTAGAAATTTTTTTAAAAGTTAAATTATATTTTTTACTGGTTATATAAATTGTTTTTGGATCCATCAAGTCGATTGAACTACATCAAAATAATTCTTACTTAAATTAATTTCTAAGTTAAACAAGAAGTTAAATGTGAAGTTTTTAAAGTTGACCCTCTATATTAAATTTAATAATATTGCTAAAAAAATTCCCTAACTTAGATATTTCTTTTAAGCTCAATGAAAAATACTGATTTAACTGGCAAGTATTGCGCGGGCTTCTAATATAGTAATAAACTGTAGCACCTTTCTAAGTTCACTATGGATGATACTTTCAAGAAACAACATTGTTTTTTCTTTTTACATTCTGGATACAGAATTTTATTTCTATCCTCTTAGGTTACGGTGGCATTGCTTTATGTGTTGTTTTTCTTTACATGTTCTGAGATGTCTGAGAAAAATTGACATTTAATTAAATATTAATTTTATAAAATATAATTATTCCGCAACTGGCTTGGACACAGTGGCTAGTACCATATATATAGCTAGAAGAAAACGGAAGAAGACGTGCGACACAAGTGACTGTAATTGTCAAGGTTCAGGAGCGATATATAAAACGAAAAACATGTTCGGCATCCATAATAATTTAGTCCGAAGAAAGGGGATCTGAAGTAAGCAGGAAGGCAAGATACATCAGACACATTAAAGTCTGGTTGGCCGCAGTTAGAAAATCCACTTCCTCCGAGACATGTCGAGGAACGAGAGAACCTTCCAGTTACCTTCCATGGAAGTTGTTGATTCGATATCGTGTAACCAAAGCCACCCATTTGGTGAGAATCCTCAATATGTCTGAGTATATGATTAGGAAAGAACACCGGTCTGCCGTGTGCTTGAGCTCGGTCGTGTACTTGCTCCTGGCATTTTCTGCAACGCTGTAGGTTGAAAAAGAAACGCTTCTGTTTTTGCTAAATTTGTTTTTCATATCACACGTAAATTCTCCAAATAGTTTGATGCAGCCGGAAAACTAAAAGTAACAATTAAATAAAAACTATATAGTATTTTAGTGTGTATTTGTATTAGAGGTGGAGGTTGAGGTTTGAATGTTGGACCCACTAAAAAAACTATAAAAAATAAGAAAAATTAGTTTTTTGTAATTGAGTTTTGTGCATAAATAGGTTGTACCCAACTACAACATCAACCACAAAAGCTAAAATAAACATATTCTTAATAGAAAAAAAACAGTGGATATAAACCTTAAATTCTCACAAGTTTATTTTCTCTAAAATAATGAAAATAAAATTTGTTTATTTAAAAAATTTATAAAACTTTAAAAAGATGAGTAACCTCTAACTAAAAAGTAAAAATAAAAAATTACAAAGAAAAGAAATATAAAATCCAAAATAAGTAAGTAATCTAAAAAAAAAAAAACACAAAAGCTGCTAAAATCAAGAAATGTAGAAGAAATTTTTGATATTTAAAAATCTGACAATCTGTATAGCGACACAATTATTCCACTTTGATATAACTAGATTTTCTATTAAGCTTTAATGTGTCCTACTAATCTGTAAATATATTTGTTAGATGATCATATAATTTATATGTGGCAGATCATAAAGAACTACCCATAGTCCCAGGGCCTGCTACATCACAGGTTTTTTTAAGTAATCTCAATGACACAGAATTTTGCGAAGATCTTGATTAATTTCGAAACGGGCATTACATTTTCCTATTGTCGGTTGATATTGCAACACCTGATCAACTACTTCTAGACCAAGATTCTATAAAAATCTCTGGTATGACATGCTTGGATCCTGTCATTGTTTAGAAAGTTTGAGCCAGTTACTGAATTATTCCATCCAAAGAATAGGCAATGCCTTCAATCCTTAACCAAAGACACAAAAGCGTAGGCAGCTAATGAATAATTTTCACCAAAAAAAAAAAAACTAATGAATAATCTGAGGAGGTTGGATCCAACCAGACCAAGCCACTGGACGGGTTTTCTTTTAAGCTTTTAGAGCATGGGCTTTTGTTCCTATATAAAGCATAACATGTAGATTGCTGTGTTAGCCCAATTTTAGATTGATTTTGAGATTGACCGAAAAGTACACACATGGGTCCGGTGATTTCCAGCCTCGCAGGAAAAACCTGCATTCTGAAGAAGAAAGTTCAAAGTTCAATTGTTTTATTGAATATTTTTCCAGAAAAAAAGACAGAACACAAATTATTAAGTTTATAATTCATTGCTTTCACAAAATCTAAAAATATGTATTAAATCATCATCATGATATTTAATAAAAGGACTATTCATGTCATTGTTTATAGCCAATCTTTTCTTTTAGATCCCTGAATATTATTTCTTTTCTCACTTTGGTCATTTTACTTCATTCTTTTCAATTTTATTTTTATAAGTCATGCTGACATGTTCTATATATAGAAATTTGTTTTGAATAGCATACTCTACTGTACAGATGTGGCATTGAATATTGAGACTCTAAATTAAACATTGATTTTATAAAATCCAATTTTAAGTTATTCTTAAAACAAAAATCAAGGACCAAAATTAACATTGAGAAAAACATGGCCTTTCCATTTACGCTATTCACAAGGTTTGAAAAACTTCGATTTGATTCCTCAAGTTTTATCTTTTGCATTTCTTATTCTTGTTCCTTTTAACTTTTACAATTTAGTTATGAAACTTTATCTATTTTGCATTTCAATCCTTAGCTATTGTTAAAAGAAAGGTAATTGCTTAGAAAGGACGAGGAGAGGGAAAATCCTCAAGTAGCCAAATACTCGCAATCAATAACTATGATCTTGGTGGCTACGGATTATTTTTAAGAAAAGAATTCAATGAAAATGTTTTTTACCTTGCTGAAAAAATAGGTTAGAGCTTGATTATTTTTTTTTTTGGTTTGATTTTGAGATTTTAATTCAATTAAAATGTATTTTATTGTTAAAAATAAGGTTTTAAAGGTTTATAAGGTATTTTGTTACATGTTTTTTAGCTAAACAATGTTGAATTTTTTATTTTTTGAGTATTAAAATCTGAATTCCTATTTTCAGTCACTGGAGCCACTCCAATGACCAAAAAGTTCTTGATTAATGATTTAAATCAATGTTTTTCTTACAAATATTTATTTCAATTATTATATAATTAAATAAAAATAATTTAAAGATGCCCCATAACACATGATCAAATATTTACATATACATTTATTTTATATATATATATATATATATATATATATATATAAAAGTAAGATCAATTTCATGTTTTAATTTTTAATTATTATTAACAATTTTTTTATTTATTAACTTTTTTATTCTTTAATGTATTTTATTAAACATAAACATTGATTCTGAATTAAACTTTCATGGTACCAAGAAAAACCATCCACATCATTAAAAATTAACTTGGAGTGGATACCCTAGTTATGCCCAAAGACAAAGCTGTTTAGAAGGCTTAGGTGGCCTGTAGCCTAGGTCAAAAATTTAATTATAAAAAATTCAATAACACTTTTATCTTTTATCTTTTACAGAAAACCTAATACAAATAATTAATTGATTGTTTTCCTTTGTCTTTTACATAAACATAAACACAAATAATTAATTGGTGTAAGAATCATATTTACATGCCTTCCATGTAATATGAAGTTTTAGCTTTTTTTCTTTTCAATAGTATGCAAAGAGCTATAAAAGTGCAAAATCACCAAATAAGAATTTATAAACCCTGACTTTTCATTTTGAATTCAATATTTCACATTCATTGCAGTAAATTGTACCTAGAAATCTAATAATTTGAATACATTAAGTTTTTTTAATACTTTAATGGGTCTCAATTTATAGGTCATGATTCATTGAATATCTTGTTAAGTGGACTATCTTAATTTGTGTAGAGTAGAAGGAAGTGTGACCTAATTGTTTAATGATAGTTTCTCTTTCATGTTTTTTTTTTTTTAATGAACCATTCTGGACAATATTTTTAACTTTTTGAAATCACTTCAAGCATCAAATAAAGAATAAATGGCTATTGTTTTGAGATTTGTTAACCTTCAGGGTTTTTTATGAGAACACTTTTTTGGTATTGTCCGTGTTTCATATGCTACTTCTTTAACACTCAAAAAAAAAAAATTGTGATGTGCTCGCTCGATATAACTTCCATATGCTCAATATGTGAGGTCAAGAGTATGATGATGGTAGCAATATGCGTGACGCAAGGAACGGACTACAAGTTTTATTTCTTAAATATTGCTCTTATGCATATTATATATATTGCTTTGCTCACCGATTACAATTGGCATTAGTTGCAGCAGTTAGAAATGAGATTTCTATTTGATTATTTTTTTCTCAAAATTGACAATCATTACCAATCTTATTAGTGCTTCTCTCAAACATCATACCGAGTTACTTCATGCTTAGGCTATAAAAATTGCACATATGATACCTACTAGAGAATGTGAGACTGATAGAGGAGCTAATGAAATTGGTAATTTTATCCTAAAGATTTCAATGAACAAGAAATATATTATTTGAGATCTCAGCTAGAGCATTATCAGATTGATGTGATTCATCATAAGAGCTTTCAGAATATGTCTATCATTTCTTAATTATATCGAGGATTAATTGAAACAAATAAGTCACAACACTATCATTTGATTGTTGGGTTGATTCGTCTTGTTTTGACTTTGTCTATTTCCATTACCACTACAAAGCGGGTATTTTCAACAATGAAACATGTTAAAATTGTGCTCCGCAATAAAATAGAAGAGAAGTTCTTAGCGGATTATATGATGATTTACATTAAACAAGAGTTTGTTGAAGATATTGATTCCGATTCGATAATAAATGAATTTTATTATACAAAACATCGAAGGGTGCAACTTTGATAGTGTAATTTATTTTTATTTTTATTTTTAATTTTATGCACTTTAAATTTTATTTTATGTTTTATATTTTATGTTATGTACTTAGATTGAAACTTTATTGTTAATTTAATAAATTTATATATATAAGTTAATGATTCATTTTAAAAATTAATTTATATGTATTTATATTATAGTTCAGAAAAAAAAAATTCCTGACTCTGCTCTTAGCTATGCATATGTCCCAGATGACACTTGATATGACGTGTGAATTGAAGATTTAGTTCCTCCTTCTTCTTATTATTATTATTATTCGGAGAGATATGGTTGATTTATAATTGGTGTTCGGTAGGGGGAGAATGGCATGAGTATCCTGCCAGCTCTGCAAAATAATGGAGTTCATATTAATCTTCTTCGCACTATGAAACTATTATATATTATTTTTCACTTTCTCATGCTTGGTTTATTTTTCAAAGTTCAAAACCAGTTTTCAAACCATTATATTACTCATTCTGAAGAATCATCAGCAGTTCTTGCAAGTTTCCAGCTAATTATTTGACAACGAAAGTATGAAATCATAAAAAACTCTGAAGCGAGTGAGACTTATTTATATAATAATATTTAGCCATAATCCGACAAGAAATAATAGAAACAAAGCATGTGACGATAGAACATGTTACTTTAACAGCTACGAGCTCCAGCATCGCCAACACTCCTGTAGTAAATACGGCTGCAATATTCATGATCGTTTTATGCGTGCTTAAATTATACCAATGTTTGACTGCATTTCTTTTTAGCAAAAGTGAAGAGGATATTCATGCAGCTCGATGCCAAAGCCTACAAGCCATCGATCCACTATGCACCTGGAAAAATCTTGGGCACTTTCAACTAATTCTCAATCTCGAATGATTTGCTGCTGCATCTTGTCGAGATTCTGCTAAAGTTTTGTAGTAGCGAGATGATTTAAAGTATTATTTTTTAAAAAAAAATTATTCTTGACATTAACATATCAAAATAATTTAAAAATATAAATAAAATTTTATTTTTAACAAAAATAAATTTTAAAATTTAACAAGACGCGGCGTTTCTAAAAACACTTAAATAATTTAACAAACTAAAGTGGCATTCCAGCTTGTCCACCTAAAGAATAGCTTTTGTTATTGTCAACCAAAGTGAGATATCAACTCATTCGATAATTCAAAATCTTCCAGTTACTATTTGAAACATGTAATTCATTTCGATTTCAAAGGGTAAATCATTTCACTTCACGTGTTTGGATATCAATTTGAATGCAAATGAGATTCAAATCATAAGAAATAAAAAATAAAAATTAGAAAAGAGACCCTCTAACTTGTTATAATAATTCCAACAAAAAAAATATTATTTCAAAAATATTCATCTTTCTTTTCTCTAAAAACCCTCCAACCTCTCTGTAACGTCTCTTTCTTTTCTTCAACATAAGCTTTGGTTTTCTGGCTTTAAGAAATTGCTTGATAAGTGGGAAAATAAGACTGCCAAAAGCTTCCAAATCAAAATGACTCTCTGTTAGGCTAAACGGTAACGGCTACGGGGATCGATAACTCGGTTAGGCCTCGCATGTTTTCTAATATGGAACAAACACTAGCTAGGAGCATGTAACCTAGAAGTGGAAACTCAAAACCGAATGGCTAGCTAGTATGGAGAAAATACAAGGAAAAAGGGATTCAATTTCTTCAATCAACAAGGAAGACCCAACACTAAGCATGAAATATTATTATCTGAGCTCGGAATTGATACAAAACATAACCCCAAAAGACATGGGAGGAGCAATCATAAATTAAAGTTTATATATATATATATATATATATATATATATATATTTCATGATTTATAATTTATAGATTTTATTTTTATATTAACAAAAAAGATGTGTTAATTTTTTTGTAAAAATAATAATTTCAAAATCTAATATAAAATAATCAAAATTGTTAATTCAATTTAATAGTTATTTTAAATAATATAATTAAATTAAATTATTTAATTTAACATTTTATTTTAAATGTAAAAATTATATTAATTTATCAATTAAATCCAAATCAAACTGAATAAGTGATTAGATTGTAAATAGCCAATAAAATATTCATGCACAAGAAGGGACGAAACTATCTGCGGGGCCCTTCAATGTTCAATCTAGTACGTAAATTTATTTGAGATAAATAAAGAATATATTTCATTTAACTTAGTTTTGGGAGGTACGACCAAATTTAGCAAGAGATTCTGTTTGCCATATCTCCTATTTTTATATCATTGTTAGTTAAATATACGTTATCGAGAAAAATAATAATTTCAAAGGGTAGATCTTCTTATACTTCTTCAATAAAAATTCCAAGTGTTGATTGTATTTTATGTTCCTCTATCATATGGTTAGATATCTTTATTACCAATACAATTACTTAGGCCCTTCTATTATTCAAATTTCATATGTTAGAAAACGATAATGAAAATCTAATTTTTATAAATTCTTTATATAAGAAAACAAAAAATATTCTTTGAAACCAAATGCTAAATGATACCAATCTAAACCCGGTTCCATCATAAAATAAATAATTAAATAAAATAATATCTTTTTGCCTATATTTTTATTTTCTCTCTCTCTCTCTCTCTCTCTCGTAATAGCTAGAGGGGAATTTTTTGTTAAACCAAATGATTCGACTGAATAATGGAACCAGCTCACAAGTTCTAATCTTTAACGAAATGATTAATTTGAGCCCTAAGCATACCTTGTTGCAAATGAGACCCATCTGATGTCCACCAATAGAAACCATTATTATCATAACCGGATGGAACTGGTCAATTTGATTATGAACGAGTGAACCAAATCTTGCACTGATTTGTTTTGAAGTAATCGGTCGTTCGTATAATATTTTTTTTTTATTATTAACATGAATATTCAATCATCTGCAATTTGCAGATGACACTCTTCTCTTCCTTCCAAATGGGTTATATAAAATTATTGCTAAGATTCTCACCACTAGACTAAAAGCAGTTATGCAGAGTGTGGTTAGTCCCTCCCAGTCAACTTTCATTGCTAGCAGAAACATTCTGGACTCAGTCCTTATTGCCAATGAAATGTTGGATTCCATGAAATCTAGAAGCTGTCAAGGTTTCCTTCTCAAACTTGATTTCAGAAAAGCTTTTAATACTGTGTCCTGGTCCTATCTTAATGATGTTATGGGTTATATGAATTTTGGTGCTTGTTGGAGGAAATGGATTATGGCATGTGTCTCGTCTGCAAGACTATCTGTTTTAATCAATGGTTCCCCTACTTCTGAGTTTACAACATCTTGTGGTCTGCAGCAGGGGGATCCCCTCTCCCCTTTACTCTTTTGTTTGGCAGCTGAAGGCATATCAGTTCTCATTAGTAGGAGCCTAAAAATGGGTGCTTTGTATGGCGTGAAATCTGTAGGAACAACATATATTCATCATCTGTAATTTGCAGATGACACTCTTCTCTTCCTTCCAAATGATCTTCAATGTTTGCTAAATACCAAGAGAATGTTACATTGGTTCAGTTTATGCTCAGGGCTTAATGTTAACTTCCATAAGAGTAGTTTGGTGGGTGTGAGGGTGGATGGGATATATGTTGAAGGGATTTCTGGTGTTCTCAGGTGTAGATGTGATACTCTCCCTATCAAATACTTGGGGCTTCCTCTAGGTGCTAATCCCAAAAGGATTTCCACATGGAAACCTGTTCTCTCTCATATTAGAGGACGGCTCAACTCTTGGAAGGGGCAGTTATTATCATTGACGGGGAGAACAATTTTGATTAAAAGTGTAATCTCTGTCATTCCTCTCTATTACATGTCCATTTTCTGCATTCCAAAGACAGTGGCACGCAAGATCACAGCTATGCAGGCTCAGTTTTTGTGGGGTAGGAGTGTTGATAACAGGAAAATTCATCAGCTTACTTGGGATACAGTGGCAAAAGACAAGGAAAGGGGCGGTCTAGGCATTGGGAATATATCAGCAAAGAACAAAGCTCTCCTCTTCAAGTGGATTTGGAAATTAGGAAGCAATGATAAAGCTAGTTGGGCAGATTTTATTAAAGCAAAATACAAACCTCAATTTATAAATGGGATGCCCACGTTCAAGAAAAAACTTTCAAGGATTTGGCAAGGAATCAGCTCTACTATTACTAGCTTGGATCTTGATAGCTCTCTTATTCGAGCCGCTTGTAAACTTAAAATGGGTAATGGTAATCATGTTAAATTTTGGTTGGATACTTGGTTGACTGGCTTTTGCTTAGCTAATTCTTATCCGGCACTCTTCCACCTGTCCTCCTCCAAATCAGGGTTTGTTAGTCAGATGGGATACTGGTTAGAGGATACTTGGTATTGGAATCTGAAATGGAGAAGGCCCCTCAAAGCTACTGAAACCCTGATGGTTCAAAGATTAATGTCTGATCTTAATCTTGCAGCTATTCATTGATTGAAAAAAAACAGGTTGATTTGGGAGTGGGGGAAAGACGGAGACTATATTGTCAACTCTTGTATGCTTGCCCTTGAAAGAATCAGGCATGCTGGTTCTACAACTTATATCACAAATGTATGGAAATCCATTTGCCCTCCAAAAACATAAATGACTTTATGGCTGGCCTTAAATGAAGGCCTTTGCACAAGAGCCTTCTTGGTGAAGAGGCACGTTCTAAGCCCTCAGGAGGACAGGTGTCCTTTTTGTGAGCAGCATTCAGAAACTGTATCCCACATCCTCTTGCATTGCCAAGTGGTTTGGAAACTATGGAACAAAATTGTAGCATGAAGAGGTTTGAGCTGGGTAACGCCGTATGGCCTTGACGACCTTCAATGTTAATGGCTGGGTCTTTTACAGGGCAACCACTGTAAGTTTGAAAGATCTGTTTGGGGGGGCTTTATGTTTAGCATTGTCTGGACTATATGGAATGCTAGGAACAACTTGATATTTGAGGATCAAAAGCCAATATGGAAAGATATCCTATGGCTTTTGTTTTACTTTGCTGCAGGATGGATCAGGAATCTCAACTCTTCCTTTTGGTATACTGGTGCTGATCTATACAGGAATCATGAATGCATTTCGGCATGGTCTGCTTGATTTCTGATTTAGTGTGGGTTTGTTTTTGCTTGGCCTAATAGTAGGGTTATAGGTTTTCTTGTATTTATTTATTGTAATTAGGCTGATGCCGAGGCTACAATCTATGTAGCTACAGCTAAAGCTCTGCTCACACTGTTTATGCTTTCTTTTTTTATTATATATCTATTCTCAATTTCACAAAAAAAAAAAACATGAATATTCGATCAGCTTGTGTGCATCTCGACTAATTCTATAGATCTTGAAGTTAACAACCTTGTAAGCCTCCAGTTATACTGAGGGAACTTGAAGTCGTAACCATTAAGGAGTAGACTCAATACCTAACTAGCTGAGTTACTTCTTAAAATCACATCATTTACATAATTAATTTGGTAAGAACAAGCCTAAATTTTTGGATGTATCAATTAAATCAGTTCAAGATCATAACACCACATATCACTTAGAAAATCTTAAGAAAAATAAAAGCTCTTTATCAGTATTAAACTCTATGCATTAAAATAAAACCTTTTTATTTTTTTTATTATTAACATGAATATTCGATCAGCTTGTGTGCATTTTGACTAATTTTATAGACCTTGAAGTTAACAACCTTGTAAATCTTCAGTTATACTGAGGGAACTTGAACTCGTAACCATTGAGTAGACCCAATATCTAACTAGTTGAGTTACTCCTCAGAATTACATCATTTACATAATTAATTTGATAAGAACAAGCCTAAATTTCTGGATGTATCAATTAAATCGATTCAAGATCATCACACCTCATATCACTTAGAAAATCTTAATAAAAATAAAAGCTCTTTATCAGTATTAAACTCTATACATTAAAATAAAATCTTTTTTTTAACAAGCAATAATATCTATTTTGCAGTGAGATGTTGATGAATTTATGTATAAAATTAATATTTATTAATAAAAAAAATTAAATCACATGAAAAAAATATTATTTTTACTTTTTTATATAAAATATTATAGATTATTATAGTGTTTTTTCATAATTAATTAGGTTAGCAGCAATTGTTTCGAAAAAAAAAAAATCTTGTTCGGCAGTGAAAACCAGGAAACAATCAAAGAAAAATAATAAAGTTAAAATACAAAATCAACAAGAAAAAAGTTGAAAATACTATCTGATACTTCGAAGGAAATTTGAAGGGTGTTTGGAATGAAGTTCGAAGAATCTGAATAGCGAACAGGCTTGTAAGGGGAGAAAAACCTTGGCACAAGCTCAATTTTTTTTTTTTTGTTAGGAATACACTTCTAAAATTTAAATTCAATTCAATAATAAAATAAAAAATTATATATTTTTTAAGCTAATTATTACACATCAGCAAGTGCGCGACTAGCGTGTACAAAAAATTTTGGGTGTGCACTAGCGGGTGATGTGCAACTCGTTACAACATGAAAATAAAATAAAATTGAGATGTGTATTTTAGGACAATATTAAAATTGAGTTCTTTTGAGATTGGCTTTTGTGCACTACCAAGAAGCAATCATTCTTATTTCAATCGGGTCCAAACTGCGAGATATACGTGCTAAGATTGGCATGCAGTTACAACGTGTTTAACAGTATAATTCTAGCTGTTTTTTTTTAAAAAAATTAAATTAAAATATGTGTTAATAATATTTTTTTTATTTTTTAAAAATTATTTTTAATATTAACATATTAAAATAATTTAAAAACATTAAAAATATATTAATTTAAAGTTAATAAAAAAATAAAAAAAATTTAATTTTTTTAAAAACACTTTTAAAATATAAAAATAAACAGCCCTGTTGTTATTGTTAAGAAATATATATATTTATTAAAAATAAAATAATATTTTTAATTTAATTTATATATGATATCTTTAATTTAGATTAATTAAACACTTCAGGATATAATAATGAATAAAAACTCTATTCTTTTTCCTTTTCCTTTTTTTTTCATGTTCATATTTATTTTTTTATTAATTTGAATTGCTTTAATCAAATCCAATGTTTGCCATTACCACGCACGGAACTGGGACTGGATCTGACACAGTTACTCAGGCAACTCCGTTTGGATCTGGGGATGTGATAACTCACAGAGATCAAGAAGTTAAATTAACAATAAGATGCCTACGGCCGACCATTATCCTTGTTTTTTAAGTTCCTCCTGGCTTGTCTGAACATGAAGGCGACTTGAACTTTTGCAATACACAAAAAAAAATCATGAAATTATGATTAATTTGCTTGTAAGGTGAACATGATTTCATCGATCTTGGTCTATCTGAAAGAAATCTTGGTCTATCTTGTAATTCTAAAAGATATTCCACTCGTCATTTTCATGGAACTTAATTCTCAAAACCTATATAGCAAGTGGGTGAGTCAGACAGCAAATAAAGATGATGGTAGTAATCATTTATCACATGCCTATTTTATAGTCTAATATTTTTTATTAAAAAAATAAAATTTCAAAAAATTTTTATGAAAAAAACAAAAATATATTAAAAAAAATTATAAAAGCACACCAAAACTATGATTAGGACACTAACAATATTTTAAAAAAATATCTTAATGAGATAAATCTAACAACAAAAAAAAAACCATGAACAGTAACCCAAATGTGTCACACTTTCCGTTTAAAGGTGGCAGATAACTCATTTGTTTTTGATGACAAGTATGACTCTTTTTATTCATCGTTGATGACCTTCATTGATATTGTTAGATTCGTTTAGCCAAGAATTTTTGTATGATATTAGTAATGTCATAATAAAAGCTTAAATGTGCTTTCAAAGTTTTTCTCTCTCTCCTCTCTCATCACAAATTATAATGAGAAATAACAAAATATTTAGGGCATCTTCAATGGGAGAGCCAAAAGATGAGTAAAAATAAATTAATTTTAAGCCTTATTTGTTTGTTGGAAAATGGTTTTCTTGGAAAATAAATTTCTGGAAAGTGAATTATTTTTTTATTTTTAGTAGTATCATGAAAAATAAATTGAAAAACACTTTTTAATACTTGACAATGTCATTAAAAGTGAGCTAAAAAATAACTTATGAATATTTTTTAAAAATTATTAAAATAATGATAAATAAATCTTACAAATTAAAAAGTTTAATAAGAATGAAATTAAAAAAAATCTAATTTCATAAATTATCTCAAATAAAATAAATAATAATCAAAATAATAGAGATAAAATTTAATAGATAAAAAAAGTTGAAAGATGATGAAATTAAAAAAAAATACAATTTCATAAATTATTTCAAATAAAATAAATTACAATAAAAAGAATGAAGACCAAATCTGATAGATAAAAAATTTTAATTAAGAAAATGATAAGAGAAAAACAAATAATAATTATAAAAATGAGGATCAAAGATGATATAAAAAACAGATTAAATCAAATTTTAAGGGATGAATTGCAAGAAAAAAAAGATTCAAAACAAAAGATATAGCAATCAAAAGTTCGATGATCAAATTTAATATAATCAGCAAATAATATGATATTTTTAAATTTTTTACAACTTCTAAAAAATATTTTCCGCCCAAACTTAATGGAAAACATGTTCTTGGAAACCAAGCTAAATTTTCTTTTAACTCGAAAATGTTTTTCGTTGACTAATTTTTCTAATAACAAATAAATACAAGAAAGTTTAAAAAATAATTTTAAAAAAACCACTTTTCATGAAATAAACCGGGCTTAGTTTTTCTTCATTGATTTTATATCCCTAGAAAATGGTAAATTGAAGAGCTAGAATAGCTTTTGTGTCAAAGAAAAATCATTCCTACATAATTATTAAAAAAGCTAAAAGTATTAAAATAGATTGTTTAAAGATTCATTCTTTCGCATCCACAAATTTTTTCAAGTTTTTATTAGAAAATAAAAAAATATTAATATTAAAATACAAATGAGTTGTTAAAATAGTTTTTTTTCATTGAACTGCAAGTAAAAAAGGGGATGTATTTATACTATTTAAAAAAACATATCAATAATTTAGCTCTTATAATAACCTATTTAAAAGTGTGTGCGGTAACTTTTACTTTTGAGTGGGGCTTTTTAAAAGTATATTAACTTTAAAAAAACATAAAATTAATATTTTTTTAGTATTTTTTAATAATTTTAATATACAAATATCTAAAATGAAAAGGTGAGAAAAAATTTATGGTGCTAAAGATTTAACCAGTTATAGGCATGAATAAATACAAGTAAAAGAAATACGAGGTAAAAATATTTTTATAACTTTTGATGCATCGTGAAATTTTTATGTTTTTTTTATTTATATTTATTTTTTTTAAAAAGTGGATTGTATAAAGTAATTACTAAAATACGACTCGTTCCAACATTAGTATTGTAAAATTTTTCAAAACATAAATTTTAAAAAAGTTATTATATAATATATTTTAAAATAAAAAAAACTCAAATCCAAAAAAGCACTAAACCACTTTTGTAATAAACAAACTCATCGATTTCAAACAAGAACTTAATTTTCAAAGCAATATAGCAAGTGGGTGAGGTAGACAGCAGATAAAGATGATGGTGGTAAACATTTACCACGTGCTTATTTTGTGGTCTCGGAATTTTTAACAAAACATTCCGGTTTTCAAACGTCAAAGGAGAAAATAACAAAGGAATCAAAATACAAACCCATCGACCTCTTGAATAATTAGTATTACTTAAAATTAAATGTCACTTTCAATTACGTGTTACCGCTACAGTTTAGCCTTTAAGACATTTCCGGTCATTTCATACATAGTATTGATACGAACACGGGATACTCGTGGCTGATTGGCAAACATAAAATTACTCAACGTAGAACCCATTTTTTATCCCATTTCTTTTTTCAGGCATGAGATATGCTGTCTCTTTTTTTCTCTTTTTTTTTTTTTTTATGCGTATGTGATTATCATATTATTAACTAAGATAAAAGTTACAAAATCATCCTACGTTTAACTAATTGATTAAGACCATGCTTATTAGTGTAATTATAATTGTTTTTTAAAATGATATTTATTTAAAAATATATTAAAATATTATTTTTTAAAATTTATTTTTAACATTAATATATCAAAATGATATAAAAACACAAAAAAATTGAAATAAAAAGAAAATAAAAAGAAATTTTTTTAAAAAAAATTTAAAATACAAAGACAAACATACTCTTGTAAATTTTGAAATATTTTATTTGTTAAAAAATATGTGGAGCAATGGTGTAACCACTATTTTATGAAATTATAATTTTTTTTATTTTAAATTAATATTTTTTTATATAATTTTAGAATATAAAAGATAAATTTTAAAATATCATTTTGTTATATTTTTAAACAAAATTATTTTAAAAAATAATCTTTCTCATTATCTCAAACATATGGTAAGACTAAAATTTTTCTTCATGCATGTTCATATCAATTTAATACAATCAGTTTTTCTTCATGAAAAAAAAGGTGATAGTTATTAGAAAATAATATAAATTATATTTTAAAATCTCACTTAATAACTTAAGCTATTGGATTAAAATAGTTTTTGGATATGGTTTCGGAACCTTAATGACCAAATGATCTCAAGTTCGAATCTTACCATTTTTATTTATTTGATAAAAATTAAGTATAAGGTAATGTGTCCCTGTGCAAGTTTCAAGTTCAAAGAACTTTCATTTGAGAGGATATGTTAAAGAATAATATAAATTATATCTCAGGACCTCACCTTTTAGCTTAAATAATTAGACAAATCTATCAAATAATTTTTATATACATGAAGAAAGATGTTTTCTTTCTTTTTATCCACCACATTATTTATAGTTAACATCGTCATAAAATATTTTTTAATTTTTTAATAAGAGATAATTATATTATAGCTTATATCCCCATATCTATTTATATAAAATATATTTTTTATTTTTTTATGTAAAATATTTATATTTATAACCTAATATTTTTTAACTTTTTCCTGTGGAATAATTATATATAACGTTAAATGTTTTTTTATGCTTGAAAGTGATCTTCCTGTCCCGACCATCATATAGATGATGGCTTGTTTGTTATCTCTCAGTTGAAGAGCGCTGTTAGGCTGATCAAATGATGTCAGTAAACCTAACAACAGCCAATGATAGCTGACACATATCCTCATTATACAAATTCCTCGTATATTCTAAAAACTGGAATGCAAAAAACAGAAAAACAGAAATAAAACAAAGTAAATAAATAATTGTTAAGATCATCATGAAAACAAAGACCCACGTTTTTTTTCTTTCTAATTCAATATGGAAAGTGGAACAGGCAGAATCCAAAGAACAAAAATAAAATAAAAACTGAATTCTTAACTACTTCATTCTCTCTCTATAACTCACTGAGTTTAGAAGAGTTTCATCTCCTTAATTTAGACAAAAAAAATCAAGATCACAATTCTTCAAAAACTTCATAATCAAATTAAAATTTATCAAAATTTCAATGACATAAAAAAAAAACATGTCTACATTTGTTAATGGTCAAAAAACACAATCTAGTTTTGTTTATTGATGAAGCTGATTTCTTACCGGCATCTCTAAAAGATGTGCTAAATGAAAAGTAAATAATAATAATAATAAAATATTAATTTAGTTTTTTAATATTTATTTTACATGTTTGAAGAAAAATGCTAAATAAAATGCTATTTTTTAAAAAAATAGTTGTTTTTTCTTTGATTTTTTTTTATATTTATGTTTTTTTTTTCTTTCTATAAGATTATTATGATTTAATAACCCGTGTTATGGATATGACAAGTTCACCCGAACTAATTTAAATCTTTTTTATTTTATTTTATTTTATTTTATTAGTTTTATAATTTAATATTGAGTTAATTGAGAATCGTCCAGGTTGTTTTTAGACCTGTTAAGTTAACTGGATGATATTAAATTATTAAAATAATTGTATATTAAATATATTAAAATATATTTAATTTTTCTAGATGACTTTTTATTAAAAAAAATATTAGATTACAAAAATATACAAATATAGTTTTGTTGAATTTTTGGGTGCGTTAGTTAGCATGCGCCAGCACAATCATGTTTAGTGAAGGTATACAGGGTCTGATCAAAGCCATATCCAATCACGGGTGGCCATAGCAACGTGTCAAATCACAAGCAATTGCTAGACCTTATCATATATATATGATTGGCAGTGTACCGAGCCCGGATGTATTAGATCCGGCGAATGACACTTATTGCTTTTTAGGTCTGGCAATATCTATGGGTCTTTGCACATGGATCTTGGCAAATAATACCAATACAATTTAGATCTGCTAAGGGCGTTTGGAATTGAGGTGTAACTTGTTTTTTGAAAAATTTAAAATTTTTTTTTTGTTAAAATTGAGTGCGGTTTGTATTTTTTAGATCGTTTTGATGTGCTGATGTTAAAAATAATTTTTAAAAAATAAAAAAATATTATTAAAATATTTTTCGACATAAAAAATTATTTAAAAAGCAATCCCAAACTTGCTAAACTAACATTCATTTAAAGTTTAAACTCATAACGTGGCTAAGTCTAGAAATATCGAGTTTGACGGATGACCGACCCAAATATAAGACATGAATAATTGCACGGAAAGGCATGGAAGGAGGACCACACAAGTGTTACACAGGTGATCGTGTGGAGGGGAGTCGAACAACACATCAGTGATGTGTTTATATGTGGAGGGCCTTCATTTGTACGTGGCACAAATTATATGGAAGGAGGATTTCGGAGGAGGGATATTTATGGCCGAATGTAATTATGATTGTATTTTAAAATATTTTTTTGTTATAAAATATATTAAAATAATATTTTTTTTAAAAAAAATTATTTTTAAAATTAATATATTAAAATAATAAAAAATACATAAAAAATTAATTTTTTTAAAAAATATAGGTATAATCACGTTTCTAAACGCTTATTAAATTTTAAAATGGGATATTTAAGTTTTATTTTTCAAGAACTTAATTTAATTTAAATATAGATTTGATTTAAGTTGTACCGAATATCATTAACATTTCACCCACAGTAATTTTACACTCTTAATAATTTACTTCAAAATATAACCTCTAGAATAATGTCATTGTAAGAAAAACATTGGAACGGAAGGACGAACAACAGGATTGATACGGCGGGACGGGCCTCATAAACCCCGTTCGCTTTTTGATTGGAGGGCCTATATGTACTCCGACTTTTCATTTTTCTTTTTCGATGAAAGTTGAAAATGGACTCCGAAAATAAGTTCACTGAGCCTATGGCTCTCCGTTCACGTGCTAGTAATGTCCAATGCTGGCTGACACATCAAATAAGTTAATTCGAGACACAATGGCCCCACCAACACCAACCATTACTTCCTTATTTTGTTCCTGAAAAAAAATTTGTTTTTAGAAAGTGATTTTTTTTTAAGATAAATTATTTTTAATATGTAGTAGTTTCATAAAAAATAAATTAAAAAATATTATCAAGTGTTTGGTTATATCATGAAAAATAAACTGAAAAATAACTTATTAATAATTATTTTTGAAAATTTATTAAAATAATAAAAAATAAATTTTATAAATTAAAAAGTTGAATGAGAATGATATTGAAAAAAAATTAATTTTATAAATTATCTCAAATAAAATAAATAACAATCAAAATAATAAAGATTAAATCAAACAAATAAAAAAAATTAAAAAATGATAAAATTAAATAATAATAATTATAATTTTATAAAATATTTCAAATAAAATAAATAACAATAAAAAAAATAAGGATCATATTTGATAGATAAAAAATTTCAATTAAAAAAATAAAAAAAACATATAATAATCATAAAAATAAGGATCAAAGTTAATATAAAAATCAAATTAAATCAAATTCTAAAGGGTGAAATTGAACAAAAAATTAAAATAAAATATATAGCAATTAAAAATTTAAAGATCAAATTTGTTATAATTAGCAAATAATATGATATTTTTAAATTTTTTATATTTTTTTAAAAATATTTTCCGTCCAAAATAGAAGGGAAATATTTTTTTAAAAACCAAGTTAAATTTTTTTTATTTACTAATTTTTTTAATAACATATAAACATAAAAAGTTTAAACAATAATTTTTAAAAAATCATTTTCCATCAAAAACAAGATCTTAATGAAATAATATTTCCCTTCTTGCCCGCGTGAACATTCATGAACATCTCGTTTTCCCTGCCAAGTTTTATTTGTCTCTCGATGGATGTTACTTTCCAGACTGAACGGTGCAAGAACCTCTCCTTTTATGCTGTTTGTTTGTATCTTACCAAGTTCGCGAACTTTCTCCCTTCTTGCGCTAGTCCTTTTGTGATGATAAGTGATTGGGTCCACTAGCTAGCTTGCTAGTTAATGTTAAGGTGTGTTTTGATTTTAATTGTGAATTGAAACGTAATGTGTGCGTTTAATACGAACAAATAAGTCAAGGATGATATTCACAAAAAACCAAAATGTACAAAAAAGTTGTTGATCTCTGTTTATCAACAAAAAAAATATTTTATTGATATAATTCCTCGTTTTTTTATTAATTTATATTTATCAATAAAAAAATATAAATATAAAAAAAATTAGACAATAAAAGTTTAGTTATGATTATTTTTTTAAAATATTTTTTATATCGAAATGTATCAAAATAATATATTTTTTATTTTTTTAAAATTAATTTTAAAATAACGCATCAAAATCATCCAAAAAAATATATAAAAATATTAATTTTTCACAAAAAAAATTGAACTTTTCACAAAAAAAAAAAAAAAATTGTTGAAAACACAGAAAAATTAAGTTTTGTATCTTTTCACCTTAGATAACCTGTTTTCAACCATTGACACTTGAAAATACCCAAAAAAAACTCTACAAACAGTAATAAATCCATCTTTAACATCAAACCAACCTTTAATCGATTTTAAATAGAAAAACATCCCAATTTGTTTTATTAAAAAATTTGAGCCCCAATCTACATTTTCTAGCAAAATAAAATTTTGAACAAAAAATTAAAAAAATCAAAATAAAAATCAGTAGAGAGTATATGTTGACAAAAAAAAAATAATTTTTTGCATGAATTTAATAAAATCCACACTATTTTTTTTGTGTTCAACTCTACTCTCATGCTCGTTCCAATAATATAATTACTATAATGCCCCTTCATCATTTAATCTTTTAATTTGACTGGGGATGAGGTGGTCTTTTCACTATAACTTGTATTTTATGAATTATATGGGTTAGGATAGTAATTTCATTTTAAATATATAGTAAAATTACTCATTCAACCCTAAAATAAAATCATCAGATGCCTCTTTCTCAAGGGTATTTTTGTTTTTTATTTTTTTTGTAGAATAATGTGATTACTCTGATATCTTTTAAGAAAAAACTAGTTAAACTCTCACCCAATGCCCTTTTTTTTTTGTCATTTTACTATTTTTATTGTAAATTTTAAGGGTACTAAGGAACATTGTTATAAATTATATTTATTAAATATAATTAAAACATAATCTAATGGATTGCCTTTGGATTGTCCAACCACTAAACACTGTATTCTAGGCGGTGTTTGGAAGGTCTCGTCGTCCGCACCAAATGAGACAGCATGTGTGTCGTTATTCATGGCAGTTTGGCATAGATAACAATTTTCCCCTTTTCTTCTCTCTCTATTCACCTAGATTTCCCCACTAACACCTTTAAAATTCAAGAACAACTTTTTAATTTGTTGATTCTTCATATTTGGTTCCTTTGCTTTTTATTATATATTTTTTAATCTTGAATAATCTATAAAATTGGTCTTTTCAATTTCACCACCTTAAATTTTTTTATTTTTCAAATTTGATCTTTATTTTTTTAATTATTATTTTTTCATTTTGAGTTATTTTTTAAATTGATTCTATTTTTCGATCTCACCTTTCTTTTTTTTTTATCAAATTTAATCCATGTTGTTTTTATTGTTATTTTTTTGGCCTTGACAAGTTTTTATTTAAGATAATTTTTTAAATTTGTTTTGTTTTATGATTTCATCATCCTTTGTTTTTTTTTCCTATCAAATTTAATCTATATTATTTTAATTGCTGATTTTTTTTATTTTAACAAGTTTCTTAAATTGGTATTTTTAAATTTGCTCATAATAAAGTTTTTTATTTGATCCAGACCCAGGATTCGAGCTTTTTAAGATTTGACTAGGTTTAGGATGTTTTCTTAGGTTCACTTAATTTATACAAATATTTTCAATTTCATTCCCTATAATTTTTTTAATCTTTAAAATTTGGTTTTTTTTTATAATTGCTATTTATTTGATTTGGGATTTTTTTTTAATTTGTTTTCCATCAAATTGCATCATTCTTGGGTTTTTCGTATCAAATTTTATTCTTGTTTTTTGTTGTTGCTTTTATAGGTTTTTTAATTAATATTATTTTGTTAATCTCATCTTTTAAAATTAAATTGGTTGAGAATTATGATTGTTGATTGAATCTGGGTCAAAGATTTCTCATAATGCAATTTTTAGAGATTAAACTAGATTTAATAGGCTTGCCAAGTTTGTCCTGTTATTTTTTCTTTTTCTAAATTGATGTTTTCTTATTTTTTATATTCTATTTTTTTTTGTAACTTTTGTTTTGTTAATTTTTTTGGTTTCATTCTATCGGGTTAGCCCTCGATAATTTTTGTTTCCTCTATCTCACCCCCTATTATTTTCTAATATATAAATAATCCATCATATTACAATTGATTTTCAATTTCATCCCTATGGTTTTTTAATCTTTTAAGTTTGATTCTAATTCTTTTAATCATAATTTTTTTTTGTTTGAGATCATTTTTTTCTCAAATTTCATCCTTATTAGGTTTTTTTTTTCTATCATATTTTTTTGTTGTTCTTTTTATTTTGCAAGTTTTTTTTTAATATTTTTGTAACGATTCTATTCTTCAAAATTAAATTGAATGATATTTAAACTTTTTGATTGAACTCAGGACTGTTATTTAATAAGTTACAAGTTTTTTAAATTAGATAAAATTTAGGAGGTTCACTAAAATTCGCTTAGTTTTTCTCTTTTTTTTTAAGCTGATTTTTTTTTTAAAATTTTATTCTATTTTTGTGATTTTTCTTCAATTAGGTTTGTATTAAGTTGTTTAATAATTCAAATAGACTCGAGTGTGGTTCTTTTTATTTTTTTTGGTAATTTTTTATTAATTTTTTTGTTGTTGTTTTATTTAAATTACAACTTAAACCAATTACTTAAAATTCAAATTATTTTTTTGCCTATCACTTTTTCTATATAAAAAATTATTACACTCATGCAACATATCTAGTTAGCTTCTTATCATGTTAGTAAATTTGATTGGAAGCTTTAATTATCAAGAATATACAAATATAAGAGACCACTAAAATTTTTACAAATAATGCACCTAAGGATATATATATATATATATATATATATAAACTATCATAATCCGAGGTGTACAGTATAGCGCTAAGAAGAATTAGTTTATTTATTTATTTATTAATTGGCAATGTAAATGTTAATTTACTCCTGACGTGGGCATGTCCTCTTCCACTCCGTGCTTAAAAAGAAAAGTGTCTCCTCTTTTTCAACCCACCTCTCCTATTTCTGATCAATCCTATTTCTTTCTCTAAAACTTTTTCCTCGGAGGAGCTGATAGAATCCACATGGAGGAACTCATTATTTCTCCATGTTCATCATCTTCACCGGTCTCCTTATCCCAAGAAACCCCACCGACTCTCCAACAAAGGCTTCAATTCATAGTCCAAAACCAACCAGATTGGTGGTCTTATGCCATATTTTGGCAAACATCAAACGATGACAGCGGCCGAATCTTCCTAGGCTGGGGTGATGGCCATTTTCAAGGCTCTAAAGACACTTCTCCCAAACCAAGCACCTTCAGCAATAGCCGCATGACGATATCAAACTCCGAGAGGAAAAGGGTCATGATGAAGGGAATCCAATCCCTGATCGGTGAATGTCACGATCTTGATATGTCTCTGATGGATGGTAACGATGCTACCGACTCTGAGTGGTTCTATGTCATGTCCCTTACTCGATCTTTCTCACCTGGAGATGGCATCCTTGGCAAAGCTTATACCACTGGTTCTTTGATTTGGTTAACTGGTGGCCATGAACTTCAATTCTACAACTGTGAAAGAGTCAAAGAAGCACAAATGCATGGCATTGAGACCCTGGTTTGCATACCTACATCGTGTGGGGTTCTTGAATTAGGATCCTCTTCTGTGATCAGAGAAAATTGGGGTCTTGTTCAGCAAGCCAAGTCTCTTTTTGGGTCAGATCTTAGCGCTTATTTGGTGCCCAAGGGCCCTAATAACTCCAGTGAAGAACCGACCCAGTTTCTTGACAGGAGCATTTCTTTTGCGGATATGGGCATAATAGCTGGACTTCAAGAAGATTGTGCAGTTGATCGTGAACAGAAGAACGCTCATGAAACAGATGAAGCAAATAAACGTAACGCTAATAAACCAGGCCTGTCTTATTTGAACTCAGAGCATTCAGACTCGGACTTTCCTCTACTTGCTATGCACATGGAGAAAAGAATTCCAAAGAAAAGAGGGAGAAAGCCTGGCCTAGGCAGAGACGCCCCACTGAACCATGTAGAGGCTGAGAGGCAGCGGAGAGAGAAGTTGAACCACCGGTTTTACGCGCTGCGTGCGGTGGTCCCAAACGTGTCTAGAATGGACAAAGCATCACTATTATCTGATGCTGTATCCTACATCAATGAATTGAAGGCGAAGGTTGATGAATTAGAGTCACAACTAGAAAGGGATTCCAAGAAAGTGAAATTGGAAGTTGCCGATAATTTGGACAATCAAAGCACCACCACTTCTGTGGACCAATCAACCTGCAGGCCGAATAGTACTGGTGGCGCTGGACTGGCACTTGAAGTTGAGGTCAAGTTTGTGGGCAATGATGCAATGATTAGAGTCCAATCGGAGAATGTGAACTATCCAGCTTCCAGGTTAATGTGTGCACTCCGTGAACTGGAGTTTCAGGTTCACCATGCTAGTATGTCCTGTGTTAACGAGCTTATGCTCCAAGATGTGGTAGTTAGGGTTCCTGATGGACTGAGAACCGAAGAGGCCTTGAAATCTGCTCTTCTTGGAAGACTAGAATAATAGTAAAGATCATGGTTATGGCTGTTCATATTATATAAATATATCATGATCAAAAGCCGATTGTTTTGCTTGTTTTCTATTCTCTATTTTCCATGTCTACCTCCAAATTATGTGTTTATGGAATAAATGAAGCAATCATCCCTTTTTCAACATTACTGGAATCTTGACCCTAAAAAGTGTTGGACTGAATTTTCTTCACGTTTTTTTGCTGCTCCCCATGCTCATAGCGCTGCAGGTGTACATGACTTGAAGGGAAACCTAACTTGCTATTGTGGATGGCAGTGGGGCCATGACTACTATTTATATATATAAATATATGTTGTTGATTATTTATATATATAACTCGCTATTATGGATGGCAGTGGGGCAAAAAATATTTATTTCTGTCGCTCCTTCCTGGGCCATGCCTATGTCTCGTATGTTATTGCAGTTCATCTGAATTTCTGAAAAAAATTAAAATAATTTATTTTAGTATTTTGTATTGAAGTACTAATATTAAAAATATATTTATTTTTTAAATAAAAAACACTCATTCCCAGGATATAATTTTAAAACAAAGGAAATAGACGTGTTTGGGAACCTGGACCATACCCTCTCTTACAAATCACGTGTTATTTGCAATTAATTTAAGGTCGTACTATTTTAAAACCAATAGAGAGGTAGCAGGTGTACGAACTGTAGGTAACCTTCCTTTGTTTGTTCCATTGTCTGTTGCGAGCAAAGCAAGTAAAGCAAAGGTCCATACTAAATTATTAGACATAATATAAATATTATTAAATTTGATTTAATAAACTATTGGTAACTTTAGAGAATTATATCTTTTTTATTTAATGGTAGCTACCATTATTAGATCAGAATCTATGTTAATTGATACTATAATTTTTCCAAATAATTTTAAAAATCCACTTCTCTCTCAATATAATATTTTATTTTTTTATTTATAATTTTAAATTTATATCCATTAAGTATTCTTATATAAATGTTTTCATGACGTGAAGTTACGAATAACTTCACCATATATGAGAAAATAAAAAAATAAACTGATTTTTAAAATTTTTATTTAAAAATATATTAAAATAATATTTTTTATTATTTTTTAAAATTTATTTTTGATATTAAGATACAAAATCATCTAAAAATACTAAAAATTTTAATTTAAAATAAAAAAATTAAAAAACTAAAATTTTTTTAAATATAAAAATAAACAGATTCTTATTAAAAAAAAAAACGCGATGGAATTGGATGATATTGTTTGAGTAAATAAAATTGGAGTCATGAAGAAATGCAGACGAACAGGGATCAGTTGGTCTAGCCTTGCAGGATCTCTGTGGTGATGTTCACTTTTTTGTGGTGGAAAAGATCCCTCCACTAACTGCGAGAATATATATATATATATATATATATATATATATATATATATATATATATATATATATATATATATAAAGTGATTTTTCCGCATGTGTAGTAACGGCAACGTGTTGAGCCGTTTACTACCATCTATGATGATGTATAATTGTAGGTCCGCGCCTAGGAAAAACAAAGGTATTTGCAGAATTTTTTTTATCATAAAATGATATCATATCATTAATAAATTCAAAGAAAGGTAGGCATTAGAGATAAAGAGCATAACGTTCTAACAACTTAATTGAGTAAAACACACACACATATAAAGTAAATCTTAAAAAATGTATGAAAACCAAATTTACAAGGAGTGAACTTGCACAAAAAAAATTGAAAAATAATAATTAAAAGACAACATATTTTGATGAGCTTAAATCTGTAAAAAAAATAAATATATACATACCAAATTTAACTAAGATTTTAAGACTAATCCTTGATTGTTAATGTAACTTCAAAACTCACAACATTTGAGACATTTTATAAACAAATTTTGTTATATTATTCTATGTCAAAATGCCTTAATATGTTAAAATTTTCGTGTTTTATTTTTAAATATAGGTATATTTAGAATAAAAAAATATCAAACCTTATGGAGTAATAAAATGATTATAATTTTTCAAAAAAAATTACCCTAGTCACATGGGCTAAGTCCACATGACAAGATATTATAGTTATGTGGGCTAAGCCCATGCAATCAGCTTAGTCACATTTTTTTTTTCTATTTCTGTTTTTACCTTTTTTTTTCATTCTTTCTCTTTTTTTTATTTTTCTTTGCCAAGCTAGGCACAAACTTCTATGTGTTTTTTTTCCCTTGAATGCCAGTAACAATTTCTTTTTATGCAAGATACACATGCACATAATTTTTCTATACCCATAAACTTTATGCATGCTATTAATAACACCACATTTTTACATCAATAGCAACAATATTCTTAACGGTTAATCATAATCTCCACCAATGGTGCATGGAACAATAACCATCACATGGCATGATGATCAACGACCACCATTGCTAGCCAATGAATTATCAACTTCACAACCAATTTCTAATACTAATTTCTCCACCAATGATGTCTTCTTCTTGAAAAAAATCTACAACTGAGTGTATAAACACACTTCACCACAAAAAACAATAAGAGATTTTTCCATAGAAATCTCTACAAGTATAGAAACACATAGAGCCATATAAAACTAACAGATACACACTATTAACTTTCACTTTTATTTCTCTCTTATAGTAAATTATTCTCTATTCACACCTTAACTAACGTAAGCATCATAATGTTCTATGTTTCCATAAGGGATTGATTTTTTTATTTTTCTAATAATAACCTAACATAAGACGTAGCTAGCCAAGGAAAATTCATTTTTTATGTGAAATTTTTTCATGACTTTATTGGTCGCACAATTTGTGGGAAACTAAACAAAAACTCTTTCCATGGTTGATGAAACTTTATAACAAAGGAGATTAACTAATCTTCCTACCACAAGGACTCCAGCTCCCTTGGATTTTCAATAACTCACTCATCAAGTGCAAGTACTTAATAATTTTGTTGTAGCCATAAAATAAGAAATTCATCATACAACTTTATTATATGCACCAGGTGTACAAAGATAATTTTAGTTTCACGAAGGAATGAGACAAAATAACATACAGAGTATGCATGATACTTCCACTCTTTGAATGAGATGTTTTTCCTATAAAAACACTCCTTCATGAATCCTAGTCACACGTGTAAAAATCTCTAGCAATCCTCTCCTGATTCTCACTCGTATGTTTCCAAATGAAAAAGACCTCGACAGAAGGCAAGATCAACTTCTAAAAATGAACACTAATTTTACTAGGTGGGAGATTTCTTTACACACTTGCCATTTCAAAGAATATATCGTTGTGAAGGACAACTTATAGATCCCATGAAGCACATACAAAATATCAAAAGTATCCTAGAATTAGTGATAATAAAAAGTAATGTCATGTGCAATATTTTTCCTATAATTTTTCATGGATCTGTTAGGGTATAGTATTGCACCCTTAAACTAGGCTCTATCATTGGCTTTCATAACTTTTGTGTTAAGATCACCTATTTTCTTAGCACTAATATCTCAGTAAAAAAGAGTACACTAAATAACTTTACCATTACCTAACAATAATATGAGAGCATCAGAGCATATCTCGATAGATTTAACAAGAAAATACCTAACATGAAGAATATGCATAAACTAATTTCCATTAAGACCGTAATCAATGGAGTCTATAATTACTTATTATGGAAATACATGTATGCACTTCCTAACACGACTAAACTAAGTATAAAACTAGCAATGATAAATAATATTAAGGTGAAAGAAGCTATCATAATTAGACAAAGTCACCCACATTTCTACAAAGTAGAGTCTCTAATTAAAACATCTAAAACAAACATTAAAGAACACATTTATAATCACTTGACATTTCCTGATCTCTTAACCGCCTATTTGACCACCTTACAAACTATGGTGCTAGTTGCTATTACATCAAACATATGAAACTTTGATAAACTTTGTATTTTTCACCATGATTATGGGTATAACATTGAGAAATGACAAGCTCTGAATAAAAAAGATAAAAATATTAATTGCCAGAGGTTACCTTCACTAATTTGTGAAAAAAAAATACAAAACTTGAGCATAAAAGAAAATAAGTTTGCACACTTGATGAACTAATAGGGATCACATAATCTCTAAATTAACTCTTGAAATTATCTCCACTCTCTTTAACTTTTTCAAAAAAAAAAAAAAGTAGTCTTTCTACATCTCTCTATGAAAATCTCCATATTTTCATAAAAATCTCCATGTTTTTGTATGTTTTTATAAAATTATTTAGGTCTTCACATCCATTTATCTCCAAAAAAGGATCAAAGAATTTTCTCCAGGTCTCTATGACCACCTGTCTCAAAAAAGGATGTGAGATCCTTCTTTAGGCTTCGTGACAATTTATGTAATACTTTTCTATAAAAATACGTTCCTAAAATGCAGGCACTAACCAATTTACTTTCACACTCACCTTTCATTATTAATAGACTACTTATTTTTAAATAAAAAACAAAAATTAAACTCACATCTCTTTTGCAAGAATGTTAACAAAAATTTGCATGAAGAAATTTCATATAAGAAACATTAACAAAAGCCAATATTCAGACATAACCAAGGTTATATTTATGTGCAAGCATACCCATAAAAAGGTAAATGTTTATATTATAGTTAAGTCTATAAAACACATATATTTAAAAGATTTGCGTGAAAAATGATTAAACAAGAAAAAAACTATAATATTGTTTTTTTTTTAAATTGTCCTAGTCGTGTGAGCTTAGCCCATATGGCCAGACCTTGTAGCCATATAGGTGTGGTCGTGTGGGTTGTGCTTTCATGACCAGCTTGATCACTCACTCTCTTTCTTTATTTTTTTTTCCTTGCCAAACTAGGCACACACCAATATGTAATTTCTTTCTAAGTGCCACCAATAATTTCTCCCAATAAGATATACATGCACAAACAATCTTTATATTCATATAAACTTTATGGATGTAGGCAACAGAACCATAATTTTACATTAATGGATGCAACATTCCCATCAGTTAACCACCATCTCCATTAATGGTGCATGGCACAATAAGCATGATATGATATAATGACCAACGAGCATTATTGTTAGCTAATATATTATCAGCTCCACAACCAATGTCTAATGCTAATTTCTTCATCAATGTTTCATCTCTTTCTCCATGAAAAAAGTTAAAAGTTGAGTGTAAAATACACTCAGCCACCAAAAAGAAAGAAGAAATTTTTCCACATAAAGCCACACAGATGTATAGACACACAAAGCCATATAAAACTTATAGGCACATGGAAAATCCATTCATGCACCTCTCAGCCTTGTTGGTGTTTGAGACAACACCCCAATAATAATTGTCCCTCTTCAGCATATGACTCACACACATTACTATTACCTCCTCTAGTCCAATCCTCTTCCAGCATCTCCCAAGCAATCCTGACAACTTTGAAAGGTAAATTTTGAACCTTAAATGAATTTTTGAATAATCTTAACATGTTATTGAATATTGAGTTTTTTTTTTATTTTGTATGATTTTGCGTGTTTGATTTTGAATGTGTGTGCTAATAATTTTATGCGCGGATATGATTTGTGTTTTCAATATGATGCATTTTGTGTATGAATATGAATCACAAACATGTTCAATGTATTTTAAAAAATACGGTATGAGTGTTTTCATATAAAATAAAAAATAAATTAAAACAATGGTGCTATTTTGATGAATCCTGATTTTAGTTTTAAAAGAAATTATTTTGTTAAACATGAACATGAACATAAACATGAATCGGTGAGTTGAAGGGTGCTTTTAACAGTATCCTTTTGGTTCATTGTTTTCATATGATTTTTTTTAAAAAAACTATTTTGTTCTTTTCCTCATCTTTATTTGTAAATATGTATATATTAATTTTTGTGTTTTATGACATATTATCCTTATTGTTATAAGTGGAGTTGGACTGAGTTAACGTGACCTTACATAGACCCAATTAGTATGAGAGACACATTTTCAAGCCTATCTTGGATATATTAAAAGAGTGGGGCCAAAACCTAACTTTTACCATCCATAAAGATCTAACACCCATTTTAGAAATGACCTAATCTACGAGTCTTTTATTTTGAAGGACAAACATTCAAAATTTCAAAATCTTTAACAATCTTAATCAGCGAGTCTCCTATTATAAGGATCAACATCAATTTTTTTATGAATGACCTAGTTAACAAGTCTTTTATTTTTAGGGACGAACATCATATTTTTCACAAATAGCCTAATCGACGAGTCTTCTATTTATAAAGATAAATATCATTTTTTTTAATGAATGATGTAATTGAGTCTTCTGTTCTTAGGGATGAATGCTATTTTTTTACGAATGATCTAATTGAAGAGTCTTTTATTTTTAGAGAGAGACGTCAATTTTTTCATAAATGATCTAATCAAGGAGTCTCTTATTTGTAGGGACCAACTTCAAATTTCCATAAATAATTAGAAATACATTAAAATAAATCATGAATAATTTTATAAAATAATTTAGACAATTAATGATATACATGAATAGATTTATGAGAAAACAAATAGAAAAGACGTAGTATTTTGTTTGAAAGAATGTATTTGGGTGGCACCAATCTTTCTTTAAGCATAACTACCCCCTTACTTAAATCTTAAGAGCTAATATTTATTTAGAATTCGTAGTTTTCTTTAATTATTAGGTGGCAACCCAATTTTTTCTTTAATTTAAGAGGTACTAATGTCATGCTAGGTGTGACAAATTACATCTTCTTATTTTAGATCTAGTTCAGCTTCTAATAATAGGTGCAATACCTTATTGTATGTCTTTCTAAATGTTTTGACAATGCAATATGAATAAGATAAATCTTGTAAATCCATTTTCATGTGATGCACACAAGGGACCACATGTTTACATTAAATACTAGTCATTATCCATTCACCATATGGGCACTAATTTTTGTCCATGTTGCATAGGACATTTGAGCGACTAATTAGGATTGATAGGTTAAAAAAAGAAATTGTTATATAGTTTATGGTAACTAGAAACCTTAACTAGTCTAGTAGAGATTTTATGTAAGGAGTTGATTATGATAAAGGAAAGATAAAAATCATTTTAAAACATCCTATCTAAAGTTAGCTAGTTCTTGTTTGTTTTTAATAATAAATGTACCTATTATGCTCTGGTTAAATCTTTTCTAAACTTGTATATGCATGATTGTTATTAAAGAGAGAAACTACAAAAATCTAATAAAGTGAATTGAGATTTAAGCTTGATAATAAAGCCAAATCCTCACTTTTATAATATAGACATTGGATTTGAGAGGATGATAAATTATAACTTTGGCGTTAAGCCTACTTTCATTGATTATGGTCAAAATGAGTCGGAAAACCTCCACTCATATTTAGTGGGCCTTGATGGGTCTTGTTGACCCACTCAAGGTTTTTATCATACTTCGGTCAATTATAGAACAAAACACTAATTTTATTTACATTTTTTAGAAACAAAAATTTCTCTACTTTTTGAGAAGAGAACCCTTTTAATGATTTAATTGTTCTCAAGTTGATATTTTGGTCAAAACAAAATTTATATGTTTTGAAAACAACATTACATTTTTTAAACAACAAAGTCTTAAATTCTCAAAGACAAAATTCTTTTAAGGATTTAACCATCCTTGAGTCAACGACGATCAACAAACATCATACAATGAGAAATAAAAAAAACCATATAATCACAATATTTTAAGAAAATTAAAGCACAAATCTTATAGTAAACAAATGAACACGTCCATACATAGAAAATCAACCATGTATTACAAATTTTTCGACACAAACAAATCAATGCATGTAAATATAATATCTACACATAGAAAATCAACAACACATTACAAATTAATCAACACAAGTGAATCAATGCTTTGAATTCGAATTTGACCTTCAGAAGCTAGTGGAATTAGACTCCTAAGGTACAAAAAAGAAAGTGGCAACGATTAATATTTATGCACTGGTAGATTACCTAATAATAATAAGGGGAGTGCGTATACTTTGTGTGTTAGCTTTGAACCTATGAGGAAATGATAGAAAATGAATATTTTTTTTAATCTTTTTTTTAATCAATGATGTGGCTATATTGAGTGGATCTAATGGCAAACAATGTGATTGTTGTTAGTGATGATCATGATTTCAAGAAGAAAAAAGAATGATAGTGGGTTAGTGAGGGTAAGGGATGATATTCGATTTGATTATATGGTATTAAGGTAAGGATGATGGTAGGAAGATTATGATGATGAGTGACTTATTGGAATTTGATGAACTTCTAGTTATGGTGGTTAGGATTTTCGAATAATTATGAATATGGTTATTTTAGTTTATACAAGGGAGCGAGGTTTTGAGTTTTGATTGAAGAAGAAAAATCTAAAATGTAATGGTTTGGTGGCTAATAGTAGATCATTGTGTTACATGGTGATGATTAATGTGAGGTTGAAGAAGATGGAATGTGACGGTAAAGCTGTAAGGGAGGAAAAGATAAAAGGGCAACTAGGTTTTGGTATTTTAGCATATGACTTTTATTATCTGTTTTCCTTTATTTCTTTTTCTTTTTATTTCTTTATCTCACCTATTTTTTTTTATATATATATTTTATTTCTTTTTTATTTGTTCCTTCTCCTTTCTAGGTTTTTTTCTCCTCTATTTATATTTTTAGGGTTCTTGTTAAAGAAAGACAAATTAAAATTGAAAAAATAATATTTGAAGATTTTTTATATTATTTTCTTCTTGAAAAATGATTTATAATTTGGAAATTTTATGGTCAAAGATTTATTTATTTATTTTTCTTACCCGTGTAGAATCTCTTTCTAAAATTTTTCTGATTTTGTTTATATCTTTATTTATTTGTTCTTTTCCTTATTTGTATGATCTTCCATTATATTATTTGACTCTTTATAATTTTGGTCTCTTTTTTCTTCGTAGTTTATCATTTCACTTCTTAATCTTTTTTTTTATTGAATTTAAATATTTTATTCTTTTTATTATTATTTTGAAAATATGTTGGAAATTGATATCAAAGTTTGGTTATGACACTCTAAATTAATAGAAAGTTTGGTTTGGCCCTAAAAAACATGATATTTATTGGTACTTGCTAGAATCATTCTTATAATTCTTAACTTCTTAACAAATTTATCCATGAACTTTCTAACATAAGATATGAGCTTTGTTTTGGAACTGTAACTTAAGCAAATCTATTATGAATCCAAAAAATATGCTTAGTTCCCGGCCCAAATATTGAATTACTCAACCAAATTGTTAATTACATTTTTAACCTTAACTTCAAAGTGAAACAAACACCTAGTTTAAATATTAAGAGGGATGTTCTTCAACCAATTTAAAGAACCAATGTCAACATCCCTAGTGTCCTTCATATAGTTGTAGTAATTGAGATTTGTATAAGATTTTAATACACATCAAAATCTTATTTTCAGTTCCAAACCATGATGTCATTTCTTCTTGAAATTGACATAAATATTTCTTAAATAATGCCTATGTGTTGCCTCTAGAAATATATCAATAACGCTTTTGGGTATACTTTGCAAAAAAAAAATAATGCTAATAGATAGAGAAAAAACATAAAAACAAATTCAAGAGTTATATAAATAATTATAAAGTGAAATATACCTTTTTCTTATCAAATATGATGCAAGATGGAAATATGTATCATTTTATACCTTAATAATAGTATAAGCAACAATAAATAGTCCATTATTGGTATTCAAAGCCACCGCCAATTTGGAAACAATTGGAAGTTTTTGGTAAAACTCTTGCAAGCAACATGAACATCCTGTTTGCAGATATTGTTATTTGCACAATAAGCCCTCTCTTGGGATGATATAGTCTACAAACTCTATATTGGATTAAAATAGCTACTCCTCGTTCTTGCATTTGTCCAACACTTAATAAATTATTTTTCAACTCAGGTATATATAAAATATTTGTGATTACCTAAATAACTCCAGCAATTTGCAACCTTATGGTACCTTTTCCCAACACACTCATTTTGCAATCATTCCCTAGCTTTATAGATTGTTAAAATTCCTCATCAAGATCTGAGAATCACTACTTATTTGCATACATATGATTGCTGCACCTAGAGTTAAGAAACTAGACATCTTCTTTCCTTGATTGATTATGCTTCACATATGACATCAATAACATCTCTTCTTTCTCCTCAAGCTTAGTATAGTTTGCTTCTTTCTCCCATTTAGGACACTCATATTGAAAATGTCCTAATTGATGACATTTATAACACTTTATTATGGCTTTTGTTAAATGCTTGGTTGCCTTTTCCTCTGCCTCTTCCCTGAAAAGATCCACGCCCTTGACTGCCTCTTCGTCCATCAAATCTATTATCATAGGTCACCTTTAATGCCTGCTCATCTCTTTGGTGCCCATTCACCCTCAGCTCATGTACCAGCAATCTGCTCTGTAACTCATCAATGGTTAAAGTGTCTAAGTTATTAGACTCTTCAACCGAAGACGCAACATAGTTAAACCTTGAGGTCATTAATCTCAAAATCTTTTCAATGATCACTACTTGCTGTATGTTTTCACCATGAATATTCATCTTGTTGGTTATGATGAGTGTTTGAGCAAAGTACGCATCAACACTCTCATATTCTTTCATATGTAGAACTGCAAACTCTTTTCAAAGAGCTTGAAGTTGTGCTATTTTAACTGTTGTAGACCCTTGGTACTTCTGCTTCATAGAGTCCCATATATGCTTGGTAGTATCTCTATTAAGAATTGTCTCCATAACAGTTTGATCAATGGCTTGAAACAAATAATTCTTAACTTTCAAGTCTTTCAACTTCTGGTCTACACTGGATTGTCGTTGTGCTTCAGTAAGCTCTACTCCTTCTGCTATGATAGAAATGTCATTCTCCACCAAACTCCAATACTCTTTTGAACGAAGAAAATTTTCCATAAGCATGGACTAATGATCGTAATTACCATTAAACTTAGGAATTGTAGGTTGAACAAAGGTATTTTTAGTTGCCATATGGTGATTCACTCTTTGCTTGTTTGATCTTTATTGCTTTACACTATTATTAAGAAACTGCAGTTTTTTTCCTCTCATAATCAGGTCTTGTGTCTTGCTCTAATACCAAATTGTTGGAAATTCTAAGCACAAAGAAATTCACTGTAATTATTTGATTAACTCTCTCATTAAGTTCAAAGCATACTGTTGGCTTATATAAGCCTTAAATTGAGATAAGATAGAAACAAAACAACCCACGTTTTACATGGTAAATAATTAAGGAAAACAGTTAGACTTAACGTACATGTCCCAATTAATAGGGATTATTAACTGAATGAAGTTTGACAATTTAAAAAACCTAACATCCCAACAATTTTAAATTAGACACGAAATTAAAACATATTAAATCCAATTTAATTATCTTGAGTTTGAATTAAGTCACGGTAGAATTTACCAACTAAAGTTTTGTACTGTAATTTTTTTGTTGCCATAGTTATCTTTATTTTATTTTATTTTAATTTTTTAGGTTGTTAAAAACTTAAATATACATTTTAAATCGATGTGGATGTTTTTTTTTTTGGAATAAAACTTTGGGATCTTTTCCAATACCATGGTAGATGTCTTTTGTTAGTTAAAAGAGATTGACATTCTTTGATATTTTTGAATGGTTGAGAACTTTTATCAATAAGGTTTGATAATGTGATCATTCTTCTAATTGATTTGTGATGGTGCTAAATTATAAGCATGATGTACCAAAAAAAAAGGCATCAATACTCAAACATATTTTGTTGTGTTGTGTAGTGCTATGTTGGAGAGTAAAAATACTTTTGATAATTGATTATTATGTTGTGGTAAAAGTTAAATAAAGTTTAATAATATCTGGTTAAAATTTATTCTTGTTCTTTTACAATATAAAATAATAACCAACAATAATCATACCATATTAAGAATATTTTAAAATAATATTCTATTTATATTAAATGATTCATAACTTGTTAATCTTATATGTCATGTGTATGCATGTAAGCAAATCCTTTGTCAAACTAATTATTAAGGTTAAAAAACTAAAAAGTTAAATAAAGGTGGTGATATATGTTTACATATGAAAATTACTAAGCGTCTTCTATTTATACGTTTTATCTACATTAACCCTTTTGAGTGATTTTGGTGTATGGCAACCATTCAACTAGCACCGTTAATCAATTGCAAACCTTCCGTCAGCTTGATCATTTCTTTAATTAACCTTCTTAAATTATATTTATCATGTCATGTGTATGGTTTAGATTATGATAATGCTATCATACTAATTTCTTGTAATATATATATATATATATATATATATATATATATATATTATGCACAATATAGTTAGGGCAAGGCTTTCTTAAAGGAGATTCAAGTTTTCTGTTGTTTTAAATTATATATTAACTCCCACAATTTTTTTTTATATATAATTATCAATTTTATATAAAAACATGGTTATTTAGGCATTAACTACTACAACTTACCTAATTATCTGTTATTTGACTAAACTCTGAATTTTCACAAGCAAGCAAACTTAAAAAGACTCCTAAGAATGTTGTTTAAGTGAAAATATAATTTATAGCCAATGAATCTGCAAGATTATTATTGCTTTTAGTATAATTCATATTAACAATATCATTAATCATATAATTAAGATTTTATAGTACGATGTTTTCTCATTATAGGTATGGATTTACTATTATAAAAATGATTTCGCACCCTACCAATGACAATGGTAAAGTGATTAGCTGAGCTTCTATTATAGAATTTAGTGTTATCAAAATTTGAATTGGCAAAACTACTTTCATTAGTTTCTTAATTCAATTTGATCGGGTTTAATACCTGTGGAGAGTATTTATTTTTCTAGATTTTTTTTTCAAGTGACACATCGTAGATTGATCTTAAACTAGATCAACATGATTTAATTTAGTTTTGTTAACAATTTAGATGTCGTTTGTTTACGTGGTTGCAGCTGCTTTTAAAGCAACCACATAAATAATAAGTTTGGTAACATTAAAACACAAATTACTATATACATGGGGCTCGTTAAAAATGTTGTTTCGTGAGAAGCACCTCTTAGCTGCTTCTCATGCGGTAGCGTCTAATGCCCAGGTGAATTAATTCACCTGGCCACTATTCACTTCAAGAAGTGAACAATGCCCTTGAAGTGAACAGTGCTATTCACTTGGCACTGTTCACAGTGAAAACAAATTGTGTTTTTTTTTTTTTTTGTGTTTTATTCAAAAAATTAGAAGAAGATCGCTTGATGACGTAACAAAAAAATCAGTTTTTGTTGTTGCATGCTTAAGAAATCATGGAAAATATAGTCATTGTTTGATAGATTTCATACGTGATGAAATTGCACATAGTTTAATGGAATAATAAAAAATATTTGAAATCAATACTATTTATTTCATAATGTAACAACATTAGTTAAATTTACAATATTTAAATTAAAAATCATCAATATTAATATATATATATATATATATATATTAATTATTTTATAATCTGAATTTGAAAAGTATTTTTTTAATCAAACACATTAAACTACTTTTTGTTCAACCTCAATTTCAACCACAGTTTTAACTATTTCAAACCAATCTCAGTTAAAAGTATTTTTTATAAAACAACTTTTTTCAAACCACAACCACAACAGCTGCCACAATACCTAACACGCTAGTCTAATTCAAACTGCTTTTAGGTTGATTCAAGATAGTTCTTATTCCTAAACTAGATTAATCCAAGATTTGATTCACCAGTTCAATTGGCTAATCCAATTTAGTAACTTTTTATACTATAAGCCATAATTCTTGCCCCATGTAAATACTTCATTACTTTCTCAATGGAACACCAATGCTTTTTACCAAACTTAGTAATAAAAATACTAAAGCTCTATATGTTTGCTGGAGAATAGTTTTTTTGAAAAATAAATTTCTGGAAAGTGAATTATTTTTCGATGTTTGATAGTGTTATGGAAAATAAGTTGGAAAATACTTTCTAGTGTTTGGTTATGTCATGAAAAATGAGCTGTAAAATAATTTATTTAATATATTTTTTCAAGTTTATTAAAATAATGAGGAATATATCTTAAAGTTTAATGAGAATAAAATTGAAAAAAAATCTAATTTCATAAATTATTTTAGGATTTCGGATATTGTTTTGGATTTTGTTTTCTTATTTGGTACTTGAGTCCTTGATTTTAACATACCTACCATGATTTATCCTTTTTCATTAACCTAATATAATTGAAATTTATTTTTTTTATTTTATCTTTTATTTTATATCATTTAGTTTTTTCAATTTAAATTATTTTTTCATTAAATATTTTCAATCATATGTTCAAGATCATGCCTTTAATTTATTCTTACATTATTCTATATTTTAAATTTTATTAATTTACAAAGATTTTATATCTTTTACAAATGTGGTATAGTCATAACCATCCATGAAAGTTGGAAGGCACATGATGATTAAAAAAAAATCGAATATGATTAATAACCTAGAATTTTTTTTTGAAATTAAGTTACATAAAATATTAGCATCTTTGATATATTTGTGAAAATAATCAATGAAATTTATTATAAATCTAGTTAATAAAACAAATCACATAATAAGTGGTTGTCTAGTTAATAACAAATCACTTATTGATATTGTAAATTTATCAATAAGTATGTAGGATATTAAAAATATTTTAATAAATATACTTCATTTATAATAAATGATTATTAACTCTTAATCTTATATATATATATATATATATATATATATATAAGATTAATATTTAAATTTTAAAAAATGAAAAATTTAAATAGTGTATAACACATATTATTATAATAAAAAATTGTTAAAAAACTATCTCAATTTAAAAGTTTAAGATGTTAGTTAAGGTTTCAAAATATGATTTGTATTATTTTTCAATACACTCTCTCAAATGAAAGTAATTTATATTTAAAACTTGCACAAATTCACACTACCTTGTGTTTAATTTTTATCAAATAAATAAGAATGTTGAGATTCGAATTCATGATCACTTGGTCATCAAGACTTTGATACCATGTAAAAAAACCATCTCAATCTAAAATTTAAATTGTTAAATAAGATCTCAAGATATGATTTATATTATTCTCTAACAAAAATTAAATATGATAAATAACATATAAAAAGAGGTTTTAAAATAAAGTCACGAGAAACACTTTCATTTGTGCCACATGTATAATTTGTTAAAAAATAATTAATTGAAAAACTGTTATTTTTATTAAGAAAGTAAATCTCATAATAAACAATTGTGTTTTTAATTTAAAGAATAAGGAAGGTATCCTATTTTGCTTTAAAAGCAAAATAATTTCTTTCTAAAATAACATTTGTAATCAAATATCTTTATATTAAAAAAGATGTAATATAAAAGCATAAAAATACCAAACAAACATAATTTTTATGAAAAAAACCTAATTGCTTCATAAAATATCAGTGAAAAGAGTTTTGTTAAAAATTAAGTTCTTTACAAATTTATATCATCAATTAAATAATTATTCTTAGTGCTTGTAAAGTGTTGTAGTACTTACGTTGAGAAAAAATAAATTGAATAAAAAATAGATGTCTGATAACCCTTTCAAGACTATAATTTTAAATAAAAACCATGGTTTTAAAAACACAATCTCAAAACAAAGCATATATATAGAAAAAAGTTGTAACTTCCTTGTGCCAAACGACAACCAAGAAACTCAACACATGTATGGCCATTGTTTTGGACTGCCTTGATAATGAAAAATACATTAATTAGAGCCAACTCTCTCCCTCTCTCCCTCTCTCAAAAACAGGTAAATTACAATAAATATAGATGAACACCTTTTAAGAGATGAACATTGGCCTTTACCTGGGTTTCAAACTGAACGTTAGGATTCCTTTTTGCAGGCAGGTGGTAGTCAAATTCTGTCAACTCTTTCTCAGCCAGATTCTTTTTTAATTTACCAGCACGCTGTATTTGTTTTTACCATTTCTAGCAAACATACTGTCCATCTATTTTATTCTTTTACCCCTTGTAATATATTTCTATTTTTTCGATTTTCAAGAACTGCTGGCTTGTCAAATTGAGGATTTATGTGATAATTATAACATGATTTCTAACCTTGAAGTTTGAAAATTGGTTGTATATTTAAATTTAGTTGATTGAAATGTACATTGAAAAGTTTCAATGAGCTTTTGCCAACAAGCTTTTTTGATATTGTGTTGTTTTGTTTTTTTTAATTATGGATGTTCGGGTCAATTTATGCATACTTTGATTAATCTACGAGGTTCCGAAGTTATCTTTAGGAATTTTGATATTTATGGCACTCGAACTAGTGATTTTCAGAAAACAAACTCAAAAACTGACTAATTAAATTATAAATCTTAATTATATTATTGTGTTATATTATGCATGGTATTGTTTGGTGCTGTGCTGGGTGGCAAAGCAATGGTTGAAATTTCATTACTATGTTGTACTTATAAGTGTTCAAAGGAAATAAATAATATTTAATTAAATTATATTGTTATGCTTTTAAGATATAAAATTATCAATATATTAAAAGTATGTTAATAAATATATTTCATTTATAATAAATGATTATTAACTCTTTTTTTTTTTTTTTTTGTAACTGTGGGTATCCGGACGAGTTTATACGCAATTTGACTAATCTACAGGGCCCTTGAAGTTAACGATCAGGTAAGTCTACAGTGACTCTGAGGTTTGTGGTACTCGAACTGATAACCTCTAAAAAGCAAATTCAAGAATTGACCAGTTAAGCTACACCCTTCATGGTTAATGATTATTAACTCTTAATGTTAGAAGAATTAAATACATGTTATGTGTGTTTATTAGATTAATTCTTATTTTTAAAAAACTATGAAATTTAAATAGTGTAATAACACATGATATTGTAAATAAAAAGAAATAAATATGATCAAAACACATTAAAAAAGGTTTTTAAATTAAGTCATGAGATACACTTTTATTTGTGGAACATATATAATTTGTTAAAATAATTAATAGAAAGTTGTTATTTTAATTAAGAAGGTAAATCTCATTATAAAAGGTTGTGTTTTTAATTTAAAGCATAAGGTTTCCTATTTTGTTTTAAAAGAAAAATAATTTATTTTTAAAATAAAAATTGTAATCAAATATTTTTATGTTACAAAAAGATGTACTTTACAAGTATAAAAACAACAACAAAAAACATAATTTTTATGAAAAAACTAATTGCTACATAAAATATCATTATTCATTGTTATTATAAAAGAGTTTTGTTAAAGAGTTCTTGCACTAATTTATATTGTCAATTAAATAATTATTCTTAGTTAACTAAAAAACAATCAAGTCAAAAATAGGTTCTTGATAACCCTTTCAAAACCATAATTTTAAATACAAAATATAGTTTTAGAAACACAATCTCTTAAAACAAAGCTTATATAGAAAAGTATCTGGTGTTGTAACTTTCTTGTGCCAAATGACAACCAAGAAATTCAACACATGTATGGCAAATGTTTTGGACTCCCTTGATAAGAAAAATAATAATTAATTAGAGCTTACTCACTCTCAAAAATAGGTAAATTACAATAAATAGAGAAGAACACCTTTTTTTATTGTTTTTAAAGAGATAAACATTGGCTTTTATTTGGGTGTCAAACTATACGTTAGGATTCTATTTTGTAGGCAGGTGGCACACTGTATTTTATTTTATTTTACCATTTCTAGCAAACATATTTGCCCATCTATTTTACTCTTTTGCCCTTTGTAATATATATCTATTTTTTCAATTTTCAAAAAATGTTGGTTTGTCAATTTGAGGGTTTGTGTGATCATATGCAATTTTTCATGAATCACAACAATATAGCAAATGTATTTTAGTAAAGAGATATTGTATGGCCAAACATGATTTCTAACCTTGAGAACTAATTAGTTGAACCATTAATTTGAAATTTAGTTGTATATTTAATTTTAGTTGATTGAAATGTATATTGAAAATACCAATTCGAAGATAATTTATACTTTCTTTTTTTAATTAATGACTTGAAAAATTATGGTTTTAATTTTTTATATTAATAAAAATTAGTTTTTACATTTTTTTATTTAATAATTTATGCGTGATGATATAAATTTTAATTATTTAAAGATAGAAACACGTGTTTATAAAATTTATAAATTAAGATATGTATTTATATCAGTAACGATTATATTTAAGAAAATACATGTTGTTGCATTATAAAAACACCTTTGTTCACAATTATAGATTAATGAAGAGCGAACAATCATTAATATTGTCATTATAAAACCAGCCGACAAAAACGTGATGTGTGTTGTATTTTAAGTTTGTTATTTAATATGTCAGATCCATATAAAATGACTTTATATTTTTCTAAATTGTTTAAACTATTCTAAAAACTAACCATCATCTTCCTCTTTAAACAAATTTATTAAAAGATAATAAAAGCTTGGCATTTCCAAATTTCTTTAACTATGTTTCTCAGCTAGCCAAAGCATCAAATTATGTATATGATAGAAGACACCTTCACATGATAAAACACAAGGTTATTATGGTCATTTCCACACATCTACTCATAATCTCCGCAAGAAAGCAAAAGAATCAAACAAAATCTCTCAACAGGGCCACCATGGAAGGTCATTTTGGCAAGTTTAAGGCAGCCTTCAACTGCTTCTTTTACTATATAAGAACCTAGTAATTTGATAGTGAAAGCATCCTCCTTCAAAAAAAAAAGCAGAAAATTTCTCTTTCAGTTTTCCTCCATCTTTAATCTACTTCCCCCAGCCCCAAATCTCTTCTCTCTTCTCTCATTTTTCATTTTTTGTATTTAACAATGGAAAACCAATCGGACGCTTCCAAATCTCCTCTTTCACCACCCAAACCTAAAGAAAAACATATCAGATTCAATTCTCCTCCTCCTCCTCCTCCTCCACCTCCTCCATCCAAGAGAAACATCGAAGGGCCACACCTACCAATGATAAAAGATAATGTTTCTTGCTTGCAAGGAACAGTTGAGCCTGTGAGAAGGCCTAATATGAATGGTAAAAATAAAAATATAGATCTTAACATGCATCGTAAAATGGAAGATTATGAGAAGATGATCACTGAAGGGGTCAAAAAGTTTGTGCAAGAGTACTACAAGAAGAATCCTGATGATGCTTGGACTGATCAAGAACACGAGTACAATTCCTCATCTTAGTTTAATTACCGATCCATTTATTTTTCAACAAATAATTATTATGCTCATATGGTTTTATTTTTGTTTGTTTGTTATAGACATCTTAAATCATGTGTGTGTTTTTGCATGTGCCATCTTATGTATATTTTGCCAATTTCATTTTCTCTCATAGTTTTATATTATTGAAACTTTCGTGTTTCGAGGTGATGAAAATCGTCTCATGTATATGTTGAAATCTTTTTTTAATATTTTCTATTTTTATTTATTCAATTCTTTATATATACTAATTAGTTTTTTATGGACAGGTCGCTCTCGGAATATACACTCAAAAAACTAAAGGAATAAAATGGGGTTTGAGTTTAGAATAATCATATCTTAATTTAGGTGATTTAAATAAATAAATAAATGATAATGTTGTTTTTACATTATTTATATGTCTGTATTCTCTAGTACTCCAGTTATCTTTCGATAAGTCCTATGCGAAAATTTTCGTTTTGCATATTTTTTTTTATAGAAAAATCGTATTTACCTTTTTAATGTTTCTTGAAGAGAAAAAAACCCGAACTCAAAAATATTGTGGATCTCACTTGCCAAACAGTGAAACCCAGTAAATTCTTCACATTCATTAATTCGAAATTACTTTGACGCCATAATTTCATAATATTATTACTTTATGTTGAGTTAATCAACTGATTTAATAATATTTTGTTCATTAACTTGTTGTTTTGCAGGCTATTCCTAATGGGACTGAGGAAGTATGGAACAGGGAATCATGGGAAAATATCCAAGAAGTTTGTCAAGACTAAAAATCTTCAACAAGTCAAAAACCATGCTAACTTGGTGTTCCGAATAAGTGGCCAGTTGTTGAAATCCTCTACAAGAAAGGGACCAAACACCAAAGTTGGCGTTGCGATGTCCGATCCTGCTGCAGCCAATATTGCTAGCACCTCCAACGTCGTGGTGCCTGATGTTGCTGATGCTGCCTCAGGAACCAACGGGGTGGTAGAGCCAGAAACAAATGCCATTGTGGTTGATCAGATCATAGGCACAACTAATCGTACAACAACATTGGACTTGTTTCCAACATCCGAGCCCAAGCCAACCTTAATCATGTTCCCTGTGACAGAACCAACGTTTCCTGTTCGGTCAGAAACTGGAAGCTCAGATGTTCCACCGATTTATGCCCACGAAAGCAACCTTCAGGATACGCTTACTCATGGCAGCACTGGTGGTGGGGTTTTTTTCCCTTCATATGGTGAACTTGATTTGGATCTCCGTTTAGGTTCATGGTACTGCTGAGGTGAAGGTGTTGAAAATGGTCTTTTGGGCATGCATCTAGAATAATCTTACTGTCTTATCTGTCCTTTCATGGAGTCAAGCTCAATTAGAGCATGTTCGAGTCGAACTAGTTCAGTTTGGTGCTTCTTTTTTTCTGGGGAGAATGGAATAGGACTAGTGTGATCTGTCTTGCTCTGTTGTCTTCTTTTTCTATGCTTAATAAATGTTATCATTACCGCTTGTTTATGGATTATGTACGCATATACTGCTCCGGAGACCATCTATGTCAAATGGTTCTCCTAAGTATATATAATATAATGCATAAATCCTAACTAAATTTCTTGATGTCATCATTTATCTCATCTTCCATTTAAAGATAAATAAAGAGATAATCATTATAATAAATCTGGAAATAAGAAAGAAAAAGAGAAGTAAATACCTGAAGATACGTATATTGTCACCTTCCTAGCTTGGCTGGACTGAGTGAGGCCTGGTTCTTGAGCATGAGGTCCCGAGTTGATTAAAAATAAAATAAAGTATATTGCGAACAACCATAAGAGATTAATTCTCAGGAAGAAAAAACATAAGAAATTAGAAAGTAATATTATGATAATCTTTAACGTATCAAGATTAAGTCCATTGCTTCATTTAATTTTACAACTAAATGGTGTTTTTAAACCAACTTTTATATATAAAGATTAAATATAAACCCCCCAACAAAAAGAAAAAAAGGCAAATCAGTGATAAATATTATAATTTTTAATTTAATAATGATAAATTAAAGGGAAATTTTCAGGATGATTTAAATAAATAAATTAGTGCATGAAAATTCAAATTTTTTACATAAATTATTGACTATCCTTAATATATTTTTATCCGGCTGTTAAATCAAATTGAAAGTTTAGGAGAAATCTCTAAACCTTTAGCTATACTTTAAGTTAAAATTTCAAATCAATTAAAATTTAATAAGGCATTGAAATAATATTGATGGTCAGAAAAAAAAAATACAAAAAATAAATACAAGGACTAATCAGTCATTTTGTACATAAATACAAACAACGTACTCTTTTAAGAACCAACTAATGTCCAATAGCTAGAAAATAAAGAGAAATGTCTCAAGACTTCCTGCATTCTTTTCCCTCCTTCCTCCACCTAAACATTGAAGAGAGATTGTTTTAGGAACATAAAAAGTAAAGCTCGTAGAGAAGTTTTCATAAAAAAGAAGTACAGTAGGGGGTATTAGATCTTAGAAAGAGAAACTAGAAACCTTGAAAGAAAAAGAAGGAATGACATAAATCTTAACAAGAAACCCAAAAATTAAACTCAAAACAACAGGAAGCAGCAACTCGTGCACATGCTTTATGTAGGTGCCTTTCACCTTTCCTTTCCTTTCTTTTTCTTATTTAAATTATTTCTTAAATTCTTAGAATTGCAAGTTCTTAAATGTGTGTTATATTTATAAGAGTGACAATATTAAGAAATGATTGAATTGACTAGTAATCTTAAATAGAGCTCTGAGCGAAGCTAGTGGCTTCAATGTAATTGATTATCGAGAATATTAAATTGATTACCAATCCTGAATGAAGCTAGTGACATCAATGTAATTCATTGTTGAGAATATTAAATTGACTAGTAATCTTTAATGGAGCTAGTTATATCAATGTAATTAATTACTAAAAATATTTAATTAACTAGTAATCTTGAGTAGAGCTAATGACGTCAATCTAAATAACTTGTCAGATATTTGATCTATTAAATTACTCAAAATGGAGTTGAAAGCATTAATGTAACTGAATTGCCGAATTATAAAATGATCATTATTGGAATTGAATAATAAGATAAAATTGTTTATAAATGTTAAGGTGTTAATTGTGAGTTAATGAAATAAAATATAATTTTATATGTTTTGTTATACCATTGCTGAATTTCATACTCTTGTTGTATAATAAATTGATTTCAGGTTCATCACAGACCCGAGCATAGCAAAATATTATTTATAATATTTCCTTCTTTAGGTAATGATAATGTAATATGGATAGGACCGATCCATTAATATTTTTCACTAATTCATTCGGGGATTTCTATCCCTACAAATTTTCCTTAAAATTTGTTCCCTCTCAAGTTAAAAGATATGCTATCATACCAATGATCAGAGTCATTCGTATGTAAAACCATATATTAATTTGTTTTTTTTAATCCAAAATATTTTTCTAAATATTTTTACCTTGAATTTATAAAAAAATTCTATTTTCATCACTAATTCATCAATTTTTAGGGTATAGTGTACATTGTACCTTTTATATTTATCGGGTCATATTTTCTAGATTCTAACATATTTTTAACACCAAATTTAAGCATTTCATAATATTATATCCCATAATATTGTTTTCCTCCTTTACTTATTCCATTTGATTTTTATTTGTATTTATTTGTTTTTTTTATTTATTTTTCATCATTTTTTTATTTTTGTTTTTAAATTAACACAAAAACATTTTATTTCAAATTTTCCAAGTATATTATCATCTTCATACATTAAATGTTCACCTTATGCATTTAATATAATATTTTCCTTATTAATATAATACAACTAAATGGTATTTTTAAACCAACTTTTATATATAAGATTAAATATAACCCCCCCACCCCTAACAAACAAAATTGGCAAATAAGTGATAAATATGATAATGTTTAATTTAATAATGATAAATTAAGGGGAAATTTTTAGGATGATTTATATAACTAAAATAGTGCACGAAAATTCAGATTTTTTAAGCAAATTATTTACTATCCAGTTTAATATATTAAGCATATATTTTTATCCGTTTTAGTTAAAATTTCAAATCAATTGAAGTTTGATAATGCCTTGAGATAATATTGATGGACAGAAAAACAAATATACAAAAATAACACAAGTACTAAGCAATTACATTTTTGTAAATAAATACAAACAACATCCTCTTTTAAAAACCGACTAAATGTCTAATAACTAGAAAATAAAGAGAAATTTCTCAAGACTTCTTGCATTCTTTTTCCTAAACATTAAAGAAAGATTATTTTAGGAACATAAAAAGTAAAGCTTGTAGAGAAGTTTTCATAAAAAAAGAATACAATAGGAAGAACAATGGGGGATTAGATCTTAGAAAGAGAAACAAAAAACTTTGAAAGAAAAAGGAAGGACAAAAATCTTCATAAGAAACCCAAAAATTGAACTCAAAACAGCAGGGAACAACTAGGTGCCTTGCACCCTTCCATTCCTTATTTAATTTTCTTAAGTTCTTAGAACTGCAAGTTCTTATATGTGTCTTGTATATAAAACAATGACAATATTAAGAAATGATTGAATTAACTAGTAATCCTGAATGGAGCTTTGACCGGAGCTAGTGACTTCAATGTAATTAATTGTCGAGAATATTAAATTGACTTACAATCCTGAATGGAGCTAATGACGTCAATGTAATTTATTGCTGAGAATATTAAATTGACTAACAATATTTAATGGAGCAAGTCGTATCAATATAATTAATTACCAAAAATATTTAATTAGCTAATAATCTTGAGTAGAGCTAGTGGCATCAATCTAACTGATTTTTCGAATATTTGATCTATTAAGTTGCTCGAAATAGAGTTGAAAGCATTAATGTAACTGAATTGTCAGATTATAATTGATTATTAGTTAGAATTGGATAATAGGATAAAATTGTTTATAAGTGTTAAGGTGTTAATTGCAAGTTAAAGAAATTAAATATAAATGTATATATTTTGTTATACCATTGCTAAATTTCATACTCATATTGTATAATAAATTAATTTTAGGTTTATCATAGACCCGAGCAGAGCAATATATTATTTATAATATTTTATTCTTTAGGTAATGATAATGTAATATGAATAGGCCGATCCATTAATATTTTTATCTAATTCATTGGGGATTTCTATCCCTATAAATTTTCCTCAAAATTTTCCTTTTAGGTTAAAAAATGTTTTATCAGACACAGGCTTAGACCAATGATTAAAGTCATCTGTATGTAAAATTATATAATAATTTGTTTTTTTTAATCCAAAATATTTTCACCCTAAATTTATAAAACAATTTCCATATTCATCACTAATTCATCAATTTTCAGGTTATGGGTCTGCATTGTACCCTTTATATTTACCGGGTCATATTTTCCAGATTCAGACATATTTTTGACGTAAAAGTTAAGCTGACTACATTGAATTTCATAATACTATATCCCATAATATTGTTTTTCTTTTTTACCTCTTTCATTTGTTTTTCTGTTATTTTTTCACCATTTTTATATTTTTGTTTTTAAATTAACACATAAACATTTTATTTCAAAATTTCCTAGTATATCATCTTCATACATTAAATGTTCACCTTAAGCATTTAATATGATATTTTTATTATTAATTTCATGGATTTTATCTGCAGATTTATAAGAACTAAAAATTTTATATATAAATCTAATTAAATAAATTGAGAACATTTATGTAACAAAAAAAGTTATTAAGCCCGATTTCTACCAAGCAAAAGTTAATTAGTTAAACTTGTGATCTGAGTTATTGAGTCAATTGGGTTAATATATATATATATATATATATATATATATATATAAAATAATAATAATTCAACTCCACAGCTTAGAGTCTAGTTTCACATTAAATCGTGTCTTGGACACACGGTTTAAAGTTTCTTATAATAATTCACCCCAAATCCCGAAGTGCAATTTGAATCGTACATTAAATAATCTGCAAATATTTATCTGTCTTTTAGTCTTCACCTAGTTGAAAAAAAAAATAAAAATGCCAGGAAACACAAAGTCCAGGCTATTTATCAAACATGAAAAAAGAGAGTCAAATTTAAGGAACCCAGAGGTCATAACGCACAAATGGCTGAATATGATCTTCTCAATAGCATAAAGACTGCAGATATAATCACCACAAACACATACATAATCTGATAAGCATCATGGAATGCACCATCTGAATATTTAATAAATACAGGAATATTTAAAGCATACCAACTTCATTACAGCATGAGACGGATAAAATGATATCTGTTCCAATACTACTAATCCAAAGCAGCAAAATTTCAAAACGTCACAAAATGAGTAGGCTGCAAAGAACAGAGCAACCACGTTGCTTCAACAAGAACAGTAAAATGCTTATAGCTTGTTCTCAAACTCAGATAGAGGTGTCATCTGCTCCTTCAAACCCTTTCGTTTCCTGATATCAGTAACAAGCTGAGCTGCTTGTGTGCCAGCCTCCAAAGGATCAGAAGACACCATGTCCCAGTAGTCGAACACACATTGTGGGAAAGCCTGTTCTGATGTTGCAGCCCTCAAAGTGCCTGAAAACCCAAAAGATTATTACAGGAAGGTATGCCTTGATGTTGTATAGGGGAGTACCAGGCCTCTGCATTTCTTCAAACACGTGACCACGTTTCTGGTTTAGAACACTGTAGATACCACCAAGAGCCTGCTCTGGAGCTTGGATCTTCACCAAGTATTGGAGTAGTTTGTAAATGAGTGAAGAAAGAAAAGATACATAGAAGTGTATTCTTAACAAAAAAAAAAAAAATAGATATAATTTATAAGTATGAATTCATGTTGAAAAGAAATATTCTCTCCTAATATGTATGAATTTCTATTACGGAATAAGTTAAGCCATAGTGTAAGGACTTTTCTAGTAAGCTTTTTAATGTTGTTATATAGATATTTATAATATTAAAAGATGATACTTGTAATTTAATATGTCAATGAGATTTTAATTTATCATTGAATTAATTTTTTATAATTAATTTTGATATTTGTGACTATTGAAATAAAACTAAATAGTTATTATTCAATTTATTTTAAAATATACAATGTCATCATATCAAAAAATAACATTTAGAACTTGGAACTTAATATGTCAATGAAATTTTAATTCATTATTAAATTAATTTTTTGTAATTAATTTTGATATTTATTACTGTTGAAATAAAATTGAATAGAAGTTATTTAATTTAATTTAAAATATATTGTGTCATTAATAGTTATATTGTTTTATTGTCATGTTTCAAATCTATAAAAACATGTTACTACACATAAAATTAAAAACAATAAAAAAAATTTATATTATTTTCTTAGTCTCATCTTCATATTTTTTTAGAGATTTAGAGGGTTTAGTTGTATTCGAGAAAGTGTTATATTTATATAGAACAAATAAACATCTTAAAAACAGTATTTTTAAACCTCTAAACCAACTTTATATTTATTTTTATCCTAAATATTTCTAACACCAAGTAAACAGGTGAAGAAGCCTTGTCTTGGCAGTGAGCTGGGAAGCATAGATAACCCTCCTGGCAATTTGGAATAACCTAACCACCACCTCTGTGAATGGCAGCAGCAGGGAGAACCACATCACAGACTTCGAAGCAGATACCTCTCTTGTTTTCTTCAGGCAAGGCACCTTCCTTTGAAGCCCATTGGAACCCAGCAACAACAGAATCCTTGATTTCACTAAGGCACTGAACTCCCTTACACCTATCCACAACCACGTTGGTTCCCATAGTCTCAGGACCAACACACCACATTTTCTTCGCAAGATGCTTGTCTCAACCCAAACTCTTCTGACAAGATCTTGGCGCGATTCTTAGAATCGTCTCTTGGACCAATATGACCCTCGTCAATAGCCTCAGCAAGGCCTTCTTCCATGGGCCGTGCCTCCATGTAGAGACGGGTTGTGCTTGTTGGGAGATTTGTTCATCACCGCACGGCCGGACTTATCCAGGACAGTCTCATGGAAAGACCCAACAGGATCAGACTTGATGATCTCAGCCCCGCCCACAAAGTCTTCCTGCAAATCCTTCAAACAAACAGATCTCAAGGTGGAGTTCTCCTGCTCCAGCAATGATATGCTTTCCAGAATCCTCGATGGACGGACAACCATGGGATCAGACTTGGCCAGCCGCTTTGGGGAGATCAGATGCCACCTTACATTGAACAGCCACACGCAAAAATTGGGTGGGCATCAACTTCTTCTCGTTCGTTAAAGTGGCATTCCTGGTGATGAACTTATCCAAACCGCCAATGGCAACGGTGTTACTACAAGGCACATCCTAAACGGTTTCTTGCCTCTTTCTCATCCAAATGGCGGTTCTCTGCACACTCTTCACATACAGGTCCTTCTTCTTACCAGGGACATAGTTTGGTCCCATGATCCCAACCTTCAGACCAGTGGGTACCTTTCCAGAGAAAACACGCCCGAAAACAAAGAACCTACTTTTGTCAGAAGCAGGGGCCTTCGGGGTCACAATCCCTGATAGCATTGGCGTAAGCATCATCAAGAGGAGCCTATCTCGTGCATTTTATGACAAGAGTATCAAAACTCCAAAAGATATTATTGACTCAACCAATTGACTACAGTTGAAAATAAAAACCAATAAATTGTGGGGTATCTTATCCATAATATGATGAGTTACTATTTTTTAATCTTTAATTAGTTCTTTAATCACCCGGTTGATTGTCTCTGCGTCTAGATTCTGAAACTTCCACTAGCAATGGAGGAGAGGTCAATTTTTCACACTTTTGCTTGTGAAGATTCCTTTTCTATAAAGAAAACTTGGAAAGGCTCATTGAAATTTGATACCGTGCTTCCACTTTTGCATAAATTATAGCAAAAATCAAGATTCTAGCATGGACAGTCATCCAGCATCTATATATCCCCTTTTCATTTCCTTTTTCATTCTTCATTTTTTTTTTTTTTGAATTATGTTTTCTTTGCATTCTAATTTCTAAACCTTGAATCACTCGCAATTTTTTTATAAATTATTTTCTTCTTTATCCACTACCCGTTTGCCATCTATTTCGAATTCCAGTTTCTTAAACTTCCAACTCATTTTCTCTGCATTTCGACCTGGGTAAAAATACTGAATTGGTACGCGAAAAAAATCAGGAGACAAGGAGAGAAAGCAGAAAGTATATACCTTAGCCCTTATCTTGTCCATTTTATCCAATCTAATGAATCCACGGTTAGAAAATGGTGATATTCCAAAAGGGGTTAAGGGTGATTGTTCTTTTGTCCTACAGAAAGTACACCATCTTCACATCATAGTCGATCACAAACCCAAGGTTATCTTCAAGGAAAAGATTGTAAATATCTCTCATGCATCAGAGATTGAAAGGATTAAGCAATGCCTTTTTTTTTCTCTCCCAAGCATAATTGCAAAGCACAAAGGGCCAAGCAACAGCTGCCTAGGCAAATAAACGAGCATGGAAAGATGTAGAGAACTCACTTGCATATGCAACCAGCCTTCAACATCTGTATCGTTTCCACTTTACGACCCAATTTAGTGACCAGGCCAACTTTCCACAACTTTCTTAAGAACTTACCCTAACAAGATGTCATCTCTTCATGCATCTTCTCACTTGTGTGACATCCTTAATGACTGCGAAGAAGCTTCCAAATTTTAAATGTCTCTGCACAAAACCCAACCTTACACAGGGTTGCTATATAAATGAAATTTAAGGCTTAGAAGTGAGTTTGTTGCAAGTCCTAAATTGAATATAGAAACCAAATTCATCTGGATAGCCACTTGTTACAACAAAACCATTAGGCTAGCGTTGGAATATCAATCCACATAATTAAGGGTTCCGTTCCTATAATAACAAGACAAGACTCCTTGGACTCGTATCTTCTACAAACATGGGGAGATCATCTAACGCCCAATATCTAAACATGATTGAGCACAAAATATGGGTCATCTCGGCAACCACCTTAAGAGGCTGGAGAGTAAATCCACCAATGGAATCGAGTGGCCAACACAAAATTTCAGTACATTTGTTTTATCTTGTAGATGGTTGGACGCATTACCATCCCAAAATCACCACGAACTAGACTTCACAAGGATACAAATTAAACCACTTAGTTCATGCAAATACATCTGATCACTCAACTTCCTCATCATCAACATCACTGCCACCTCCAAACATGGCAGCCATTTTCATGGCCAGATTTGCGGCCATTTCCCTCCTTTGAAAATCAGGCATCAACCTTAAGTTATCACGCACATTCCCTATCTCAGACATCAACTGTTCCAAATCCTCAAAGTCAAAAGGCGTAACTTCATCTGACTCTCCATTTTCACAAGGTTCTTGTACATCAGGCACCACTCTCTTATCACCTTGCAATTCTGTTGCCGATGATGAGGGCTGCATCTCTTCTTTATCAAACTTTTCTCTATTTTCATGCTCACATTCTTTGACATAATTATTTTCAGTAACTGATCCCTCTTCATCTGGAATGGCAGTTCTACCATTTGCAGAAACCCATCCTCCATATGTGTCATCCCATGGTTCAGCTGAGCCACCAGATAGTACTTCATACTCTAATTCATAATCAGATTCATCTTCCGAGAGTTCTGGGCAGGGTGCATGAGTGCATTTCATTTAGCATTTCAATTAACAATAAAGAATATGGATTTAATGATAGTGTCGTGCCAAACCTTCTTTATCAGGTAATGTTGGTTGGATTATCTTATTGTCAGATTTCAGGATCATTCCTGGCCACATATGAGCAGAAAGAGCACCATATAGACGTTCTACTCCTTGTGAGTCCCCATCAACCAACAAACCTGCGAGAACAACATTGTAACTCTCCTAGATAACAAAAGTGAGATGCATAGAGATTTAATATTAGTTATAACTTTACAACTACTGTTTATTCCCTGGTTAATCTTTCATCACTTGCATCTATGACTAATTCAATGATAATCACCATAAATACCCTGTCATGTTCTTTTTCTACTTATCTTTCGCTTCAAAATCTCAATTTCAATCCATAATGCAGAGTGAATGTCCTAATCCAAAATTCGACAAATTTATCGACCCCATGCATAAACCACTAAACCATT